>OMKL01141836.1:0-10255 GCA_900302295.1 Parasudis fraserbrunneri | reverse complement strand
GAGGGAAGTGAATAATTAACACTCTCCCCTCCCTCAGTTCCCACTGCTGAAGTGCCCTTGAGCAAGGCACTTAAACCCCAACTGCTCAGTGGTCAACAGTGTCAGACTGGTTGTTCTCCCTTTCACCCAGGAAGCATGGTGGCACCTTCTGTTGACAACGCACACACACACACACACGTTAAAATAAGCAGGGTCTGGATCCATGATTCTGATTGGCTAGTCAGCGTCACGTGACCTCCATTTTGTGGGGTAAATTTCACACGATCTATCCTGCTTGGGAAGCTGAACCAGGAACTGTCAAACAGACCAACTGGTCGGTGCGCTGTTTTCACAACTATGTGTCTTTTTTAATAATATCTAGTAGTCTAACTGTTGTAGAAAAGCAATTAACCCCTCGAGGAAGGGGTAAATGGGTGGGTTTACGCCTGGTTGTAAGTCTAAATCCCTCGGCTGCGCCTCGGGATCCGACTATACAACCGGGCGGTGTTCCTCAATTGTGAATGGGGAATTGACCTGTCTCAAACCCCGCCCTCTTGTCTGAGGAAAGCAACAGTTGTGAAAATAGGGCGGGGTTTGAGATAGGTCACTGTCTTCTCACAAGGGGGATTTGCCACAAACCATGAAACCTAATGATTTCCTCATTAGGTTTGGCTTCAGTGTTCTTTGCAATTTTCACCACAGGGTTAAAAAAAAGTTCTTATGTTATCTTATGTCTTATGTTAATAGTTTCAAAAACAAATGCTCAGTCAAAGGGAATGTCACTGCTCAATTTACTAATGTCAATGCGCAAAGCAAGTAATGGTTGGGAAGGGATGTAATGATGGGATCCCATAAAAAAAAAAAGTACTATAGGGTCCCTCTACTGACAGCAAAATCTCTCTCTTTCTCTAGCTCATTTATTCATATGTAGCTAAATGAGGGTGTGCCTATCAGTTCAAATGTAACAAAAATTTGTGAAAAATCATTGCCAATGCTGTACACATGATGGGACATCTCCAACTCCAAAACTTGATATATTAACTGATATACTGATTCTTGTCTGACTCTGGGGAAGATGGCAAATAAGTGTGTTCCTTTAAAATGTAACTTTCTTGTATTATGTTATCACTATTGCCTTTAGTATTTGTTTTATGCTGTGGGAGTGAGCTGACAGTATGCATTCCATTGTACTTGTTACATGTGGCAAAATAAAAATCTTGAATCTTTATTTGAACCGGAGCTTGAATTCCTATGATCTACTGTATTTACATTGTTATTCACCCTTAGCTTCTCCTGTGCCCATGTCTTCTAAACATTCTTGATTTGACTCCTCTCTTTATGCCTTTGTCAGTTTCTTTGACAAAGGATGCTGAGTTTACTGTACCTCTGAGCTTCTGAATCCTTTGATTTCCTTGAGCTCAGTTTCCTTGGCCCTGCTCTCTGCTTTTGCTTATTCTTATTCTTTTATATTTTCTTCATATTGTTACTTCTCGCCTCCTCTCCACCACCACCACCACCACCATCACCATCACCACCACCACCACCACCACCATGAACTTCAAAAGAGTCTTTGGTAAATACTCATTTACTCAATTCTCATTTATTGGTAGATACTAATAAAATGTGACACTCATACAACAGGAAATAAAAGAAAGAACAATCAAGCCCTCTCCAAATTAAGGGAACATAAAATACCACAACACAGATTAATTTGTCCCCAAAGTACACTAGATAACAGTATCAGAGGTGTGATGAAGTGAAAAACACGAGTTTCTGTTGAGATTTAGCTCTAATGCTGTCGGCTAGTCTTAATTAGGGAAAGTCCCCAAGAGACGTCATGGCTACAGGGTGACCTTACATGACATCATACTCCTGTGACTGTGTGTGTGTGTGTGTGTGTGTGTGTGTGTGTGTGTGTGTGTGTGCACTTAGCAGATCTAATTTCCCCCAACCCGTAGAATAGCATCAATGGACACGTGGGACACACATTGGCTCTGGGGGTGGGGGTTGCTCAAGGGTGCTATAGCTCCCCCTAGGATGGCCAAAGCACCCCCATAGCACCACTTCTGTAGTTGCTTTAGATTATACAGATATAGCGGCACATCAGATATGTGTTTTGCCTTGTGTGTCTATGCATTTTCCTATAAATCCTGGAGCATCCTCGCTAAATAATTGAGCATCCCCATAGCACCGGCAAGATAAAATCTCTGACCTTCACTGACAACACGACACCACTAGACCTTAACTGATGGGAGGCAGGTTATTAACAACTTTTGCTCTTGCTTTTCCTGTGTAAATTGCAAGGATTCACTGTTGAGGGGAATGGTGTCCACTGTCAACACCATTCTCATTTTGTGACTCAAATTGCATTTCACTCTGAACACAAGATGTTTGTCCAGAAAAGTTATTTATAGTTGTTCTAAAGGCGCACTAACCACATTTTTCAGTCATTTTAAATCATGAATTAGACTCAATCATACAGTTACACGGAATGAGCACATCATTTGGTGGGTTAGTCTGCAAGGAATGGAGTGAGGACCGTGTGGAGGCAGCCACTAAATTACATGCTTGTTCCATGTAGTTGAATGTGGTTGGGTCTATACGGACCTCATTTCAAATGATCAAAAGTCTTGCTGCATTTTAGTGGTAGATATCAACACAGTAGACAAGGGGTTTACACCACCTAATTACTTTAAATTACACTTGGTTTGCTCAGCTTTGAATTCCTACATCAGTACAAAATATGTCAAGAAAATATTAATATATTTTAAATACCTATTTGACTTAGATCTTCAAAGGAAAGACATTTCATTACGTGTAGCCTATTGGAAGCAGTTTGCGCTCTTCACAAAAAGTCCTGGTTAAAAGTATAATCCGTAATGCTGTGAGACAGCGACTTCTATGCAAGAGTCCCACTTGGTACTGTGCTTTATTTACATTTCTTTGTTTTGGTCTGATGTGTGGGTTGCATTTAATAATAATAATAATAATAATAATAATAATAATAATAATAATACACTTTATTTGTATAGCACAAGAATTGCAGCTCAAAGTGCTTCACAGCATAAAATTCAGTAAGAGACATACAATAGCAGTGCAAAGCAGTGCATAGCACAATTAAAAACAACAGCATGATACAAACAATCAATATCATATCAGAACCTAATGTTCCAATAGGCTTTTGAATAACAATAATCTTGTTACAGAAATCAGTATAAAATAGTGAAGAATGAGACACTCTCCAGACCATATCCCTTCACCATGTCATCCACCACAGGTCATCCACATGCACATTTGAGTGTGTATTTGTATTGCTAGCCATACCTTAGAGCCTGATGTGTCGCCAGCAATAGTAACCCCTCCCGTATTCCCTCTCAAATTCAATCCACACATCAAACCAAACCAAAGAAATGTAAACAAAGCACAGTGCCAAGAGGGACTCTTTTGCCTAGAGGTCGCTGTTTGATGGCATTACAGATTCTACCTTTAAGTGTAGTTCATGGGCGTAGGTTTCAAAATGGATAATGAAGGAGAAGATGAAAGAAACTCGCTCACTGGCTACAAAAAAAGAAGAAATTATTCAGTGTAGAAGCTTGCTGATGCAAAAATAGTAATATATTTATTACAAAAGGTGTTCCAGTGCAGAATATTTTCATTTTTGGAGCCAGTGTGTATGGGATTCTTTCATCTTCTCCAAAAGAAAAGTATACTTTAATTGAATTTCTGAAGGATTAGACCATTAACATTATCTATTGGGTTCTGAGTGAAAGGTTCTGAATCAATATCAGCTCATCAGCCTTGTTTTGAAACATCAAAAGATCATTAATGTACCAAATCATCAACTGTTCGATTAACCAAGCCGCTTTCCAGGTTGACCTTTGATCTTTGACCCTCAAGGTCTGACTGCATCTATCACCACCCCTACTATTCCACAACCTGACAGTTGTCCAATGAACTACATAATATCTTCCTCATTAACTCAGGGGGCAATGTGGTGGACAATATCCACCATATTAAAACCTGATTTTTGTTTGCATGTCAGTTGCTCTTGGTTCCTCAACACTGGCTGAGATAATAACCAGCATTGGTTGGGGCCAGTCACGATTCTCCTTAAAGTATACAACCAAGTTGAAAAGGCTTGAGCTTTATCTCTGCAGGGCTAATGCTCTAATGCTAATTTTCCTATTGGAGGTTGCTTTGGCTGTGGAGGCAGGTGAATTCCCCCTTTTCATAAGCAGAATTTCCTGTTATAAGCAGAGGTGTTCCGTAGTATTTGTGAAAGTGAAAACAATGTTTCAAAAGACGCTCTTGGTGTGAGTTTGTACCCAGATTTGGGAGACCACTTTATTATTTGCTCCATCCAGTGAGAAGGTTCCTGAAGTTTTCAAATAACTTGATAATCACCTGTCACTCTTTGTTGCTGACATATTGATATTTCCATCTGAAACCTCATACTTAATACTAGGACTGTCGAACGCATGATAATCTGTGATTAATCACAATTAATACAAATGAAAAATACAGGGCAAAATGCATCTGTAGGGCATGGTAATGAAGAAATGCATAACAAAATTGTTAGGGAAAGTAATCATAAGTTCTTATTGGTCACAGGAGTATGACATAATGTTGAATGGCGATCCCATAGAGTTAAAATATAGGTGATCCATCGTGTGAATACACCAATTAATTTGGTAATTTATTTAATTGTCATTTAATTGTTTTAACGCATCAAGGTAATTGATGTAATTAATTGCCAAAATGAATGTGTTAATGTTGACAGCCCTACTTACTACCAAATAATATACAGTAAAGTATATCGTAAGACTACATATACTTACATAATCCATAATGCTGAATCAGCATATGCACTCAAGGGCAGTTTCACAATTGTAAAATTGTTTGGCATGTTAATAATGATAAAACATAAAAATAACAATTACATTTAACAACAATTTGGATTCTGTCAACAGTGCATCATATGATTAGATTCATTTAAAAGTGTAATAGGAATATGACACAACTGATTCAATTAGCAATAATTGAATGGATGTAATTATGATCTTACAAGTATCAGTTTGTAGCATTATGACTATAGATACATTAATTAACTTAAGACAGAGCTGTTTCCAAATTAATTTGGATTAATTTCAAATCCAGTTCTACAGATGGATGTGATTTGATTTACAAACTCATGTCGATGCATTTGTGTTTCATCCATTAGGCCTATTCGTTTTTACAACCCTAAAGCTAGGATACCGAAAATGTAGACTAAACTGTACTCACCAGCATAATCTTTCAGACCCACCCAATGGCATGCTGTGTGCTTCCTCCTACACCCCACCATCACCAACGTCATTGCCCTGACGTTGATGACTTATCAGTCAAAATCAACAGCAGTGTTTCCCATACATAGATTTATTTGTGGTGGCCCACCACAATATCAGACAGATCCAATACAAACATATTTCTTAAAAACGGACACAAAAACATATTAACAATGCTTCTTGTGGGATATGTATAGGCCTTTTCAGAAGTATTCTGTTGCTATTCTGTTGCTAGTGGAACAGATTTGGCCCCTGTTTATTTGCTGTCAGCAACTGTATTTAGAATGTTTATGTTGTCATTGTCAAGCACCCTGGCACCCCGGCCAGCCACCACCACGAATGACCTAAGAACCAGTGGATACAGTGAATAGGAAGCATTTGTGTGGGCCAAATTTCCTTGTATTTTTGATCAATTTAATGATGTAATATCATATCATGCAAGTGTAACCGGTGTATTACGCCAATTGATGGTACTGCGTTGTGTTCTGGCGCTACGGCAATAAAGAAGTAGGAGGCAGCACTGGGCCTCTGGGTCTTTACTGAGGGTCTGTGGTGATAAATACAGTTGCACAAAGCATCAGCTGAGTGTGTGTGTGTGTGTGTGTGTGTGTGTGTGCGTGCGTGCGTGCGTGCGTGCGTGTGTGTGTGTGTGACTGACTTGATCCCCTCTTGTTCAGCTGGTAAAGGCTTTTTAGGAACTCAAGTTACAATACTGCATAATCTAATAGACTATTACAATATGAATCACAAAAAGTCAAACACTGAATATTTAGGACAGAAAATATAAAAAATAACAAATAAAATGGAACAAACACTGAGCTCTGAGAATCAATTAGGTAACCAGGAAACCCTTATTTCATTACTGTGTGTGTGACTGACTTGACTCCCCTGATAGAAATAACAGAATGAATACAAATAACAAGTTTTGATGCTAGCTTGGTGACGAACTCAGGAGTCAAACATTAGCCCAACTTGGGTTAGTGATTTCAGATCTTGACAGGATTTACACAGAATGAGTAAGATATTATATACAACAAGTTATACAACTAGATCACGTTCAAATCCCAAATTACAACTTTTATAAACTTATCAGGCGGAGTTTGACTCATGCAACCTACCTCTTGTTCAGTTGGTAAAGGCTTTGACCCGCACGCCACGCAAGCACCTATGTAGCCAAGCTGAACATGTTCACACACACAAACCCCAAAATACACATAGGCATGAGATTGAAACCCAAAAGGAGAAAAATTATGAAAGAGGATGTTTTGGTGAAATTCACAAGCAATGTTTTTATTATATATTTATATATTTATACATAAGCATTCAATTAAACATAATAAATTCACTCTGACAGCGTCTCATTCATTTGGCTTTGAAGTCTGGACTCTCAGGGTTGAGCTTGTGTACACAAACGGATGAAGCAGTGTCATTTTCTGTCTAATCAAAAAAGTAGGCCATTGACTAACAAACAGAACGAGGAGATCCTGGAGACTGTGGCTAGCGGTAGCCGTGTCGTTGCCACATCCGGCAGTCTTCCACAGTTACCGATAACAGGCTACAGGGGACACAACTCAACTCCCCGGCTCAAATTACACTAAGAGAAGCAGATTATTTTCGCCGAAAAGGACGCTGTGCGGATCAGATGGTGAGTGAGTAACCCTGACCCACATGGCATTGCACCACTCTTAGACTGAACAATGCCGGTTGCATGGCAATGTCTTGCTAGATGAGACAATAAAGGAGGGATAAGGAAGAACACCCCAGGCTCAGTGGATGGATCAATTCTCCTAGTCAAAAAGAATGACCCCGGTGGAGATTGGAATCAATATCTTGACTCAAGAAGCAGGCCAAGACTCAAAACACCAGAATCATCATCATACCCACTGAGCAGACTTCACTTGACTTGTAAAAGTTTACAAAAAGGAGAGTCAAAACAAGGCAAACTTTGTTAAAAGAAATCTCTCTCTCTCTCTCGCTCTCTCTCTCTCTCTCTCTCGCTCTCTCTCTCTCTGTGTGTTTGTGTGTGTATGTGTGTGTGTGTGTGTGTTGGGAGAATTAACCATCACATAGCTGCATGTGTGATACAGCTGCAATATTTTGGCAAATACATACCATCTTTTGCTAGGAACACTCTTTTTGCTCCTTTTTGTCCTTTTTGCCCGAGGTCAAAACATGACAATGATCTATGTTCTCCTCAGCTAATTTTATAGGCCACATACAACTTCCTGTTAACAGTGAGCAAGTTGAAAAATAATTTTGGACTTTTATGTGTCCAAAGGTTCAGTGGGCCCTGACAAAACTTTTTCTCACTGCTGTCCATTGGAATGTCATTCACGTAGGTCAGAGAATGCACCTCAGTCATGGTCAGACAACTTCAGACTAAACAAGTATACCAGCCCTTTCCAGGTGCTTGGACGAAACACATTTACGCACGCACATGCATAGACAGACAAACACACAGAGGGCAGTGGCTGGGCAGCCCTCCCAAACATCTAATGAACCTTCTCGACCATTAGGGATGGGAATCTTTTAAATTCGATTCTCGATTCATTGCGATTATCTAGGCACTCTTTACCCTATACTTTATTATTTGCCTACATTTCATTCCTGCCGTGAATGGGGCAAGACCCTAGAATTTCCTTTGCTGCAACTTTGGAATCGCTGATTGACAGTGGCACACACTCAAGTCATAACCACTAAGATTTCTCAGTCAGTTTATAAACTATAACGTTGCACCTGATAAGTTTTAAAGCAAGTAAAAAAAAAAAATCTCCAGGTTCGGATTCTCTCCATCCTAGGAGACTGAGGCTGATTACCGGAGCCTCCCAGCCAATCCCTAATAATAACCATTAAATGGCTCTGTTTATGCTTGAGATGGCCTCCGTGTTCATGGCCAGGTTATTCAGCTGGTCCACGGACCATCTACTGGACTGTTTACTGAGAGGGCAGTTTAGTGGCCTCTAATGCTCCCAACACAGTTGATTAGCCACAGCATGTTTCTTTATCCAGGGCTACAATATCACTGGGTACTGACGAGTTAAGGTAAGAGCTGTTAGAATATGACTCTTCATGAAAAAGTTTATATTATTTTGGGGACAAATAAATGGTTGGATAGCTAGCAAAGCTTGGTTTGTCCTTTGTCCTGGAGTAGTGAACAAATGTTTACATTCCACAAGTATCCAATTAATTCAAACCTTTATTTAAGCATTCTCATTCTCGTCAGGCTGTTTCTGTGTCTGTAACGCACCCCAATGCCATGCTCCGGAACTGCGCATGAACTCTGGCGTGCCTGGCTCAATCGATTGAACAAAATTCAGATGAAAATGTCAAACTAGGCGATGCAGATCAAATATGAGTTATGATCCAATTGCACAATTGCTTATTTAATTAATTGGAAAACGAGAAAGTTTACAAGCAAGCCACCATTTTGTACATGCGTGTTTTTCACATGCACACATGAGTCAAGGACGAGGAGAGGAGAATGTTATCATGAAATTACAGAACTCCAAATGGCGCGAATTACTGGCACAGTTTCTGAACACGGGCTATTGAATTGAATTGAATTGAATTGAATTGAATTGAAATACTTTATTATCCCATAAGGAAATTCGGTGCACAGTTTGCTCACATAGATCACGAAATCACATGAATCACATACATCACTTAAGTCAAATATGTGTCACATATGTCACATATGTGCCTTTCTCCCTTGACTGAGCATTTTGATACTTTCACAGTATTCATATAGCACCTAGACCTGCTTTATAATCAGGAAAGAAATGGAAATCTCCCTTTCTACAATATGTCCCCTTTAAAGGCAACACTGGCTGTGAAATAGATATTATTTCTGAGGAACACTTAGACGACAGTAACTTGAGTGAAAAAAACTATCCATCTAAACTGCTCCTCAATTAACAGGAAACGCATTTAAATGCCCTCAAGGGAGCACAATATCATCAAGGAATATCAAGCCAGAACGAAGTCATTATCAAGACACAATTAACACCCACTGACTATAGACATTCAATCTGTTTGACTACTGGAGAGTGGCCCCATTGATTGTGAGCGGTGCGCTAGGAGGACACGTGATAACCAGACACGAAACTTAACAACGCCGTCTGTATCTCGAGAGCTCGGCTGCAGCGCTGGAAATTCCGCCGGATGACGTCGCCGGACGGAGTCATCATCCGGCGGAGAGTAGAGACCGGTGAGTGAAATGCAGATGCTATCTCCTCAACTATTTTAAAACTGTCGTTAGGCCTAACTCGAGGAAAGTTGGAAGAAATAGCTGTCTGCAGTTCACTAGAGGTCTGCTCTCCGCCAGGTGACGTCATCCGACGATGTCATCCGGCGGCGTCATCCGGCGGCGTTTCTCGGGGGGGTGCGTGGGGGTGGTGATGTGGCCGAGCTCTGGAGACACAGAACACCTTGGTAAGATTTATGTCCGACTATCACATGTCCTCTTCATAACAAAATGATAGGATTCAGTTAAAAAAAAAAAATCAGTGATTTAAGATGTCATTCAGATGGGGTCTGAATGACATCTTGAGGGCTATGGATTATTATTTCTTTTAACACTCACCCGTTACTCTTGTGTGCATATAAGCAAGCTAAGAAACGAATACTGCTCCAGGGACACTGAAGCGAATCATTCTCTTCTTTTTATAACATCGGCAGCTGGCTGCAGTGCAACTGTTGCACGTTAACAGCTGGACCCCAAGTACTTCTCAACGGCAGGTACGAAAGTCAGCTAAGATTACATTTTTTTTTACGGTTATGAAGACGTGAATCGGTCTGACCTGGTGCCCGCAGCTTGGCCTGGCTGGACGAGCGCGCCAGGGGAAGACTCTGCCGGAGCCGGTTCATCCGGTTAAAGCCGAGGGGGACGTCCGCTTCCGACATGGTCTCCAGATTCTCCGCCGAGGCAAAGGACACCCTGTTGGCCTGGTCGG
>OMKL01141831.1:0-12703 GCA_900302295.1 Parasudis fraserbrunneri | reverse complement strand
ACATTTCTATCTTTTATGCAATAAAGTTGTGTGTGTCGTGTCCTTGTCGCGCCGTCCTTGTAAGGCCCAAATGTCCTCACCGGAATAGAAGTGGGGCTGCCCCCTCTTAAAGCCTCTTTGCGTTGCTGACCTGGGCTGAAACACTAACAGATCTGGGGTAGAATGAATCATGATGAATGTGTTTAGCGCGCCAAGTGTTACGTCACCTTTTACACCGAAAGAGCAGAGTCTGCAGTCATCCCTCACAAAGGTCGCTTGTGATTGGAGGATTAAGAAAAGAGGGGCGGGGTTTGAGACAGGTCAGTTAGGTATTCCCGTGCGGCAATAAACGGCGCCTCTCGCGTTCCGACGCCGACGGTACACCTTCCACGTGCAGAGGCGACGGGACCCTTGCAGAGGCGACGGGACCCTTGCGGTGGCGTGCCAGATGGCATTTGCTCCGGCAGTTCTCCAGCTTTACTTTGCACAGGAAAAGTACTGGGTCAGCTCTGGCTTTTTCTCCTAGGTTGCGAGGTGGGTCACACCTGGGTTATTTTAACCCTCCTTTTCTCCAGCTTGACATCTTTGTGCAGAAACAAAACCGTGTTGTGCTCCGCCAATAACTCAGTATAAATGTTGTGTGCAGAGACGGCCTTAGTTGACTAATCGGTCATTAAGAATTTCTTGAGTCAAGGACAACTCTGGATGGATGGATGGATGGATGGATGGCTGGATGGATGAGGACACATTGTTGGCCCTCTCTTTGGTAAGGGACCGTGTGTGTCAGTGTGTTTGTGTAGGAGTCTCACGTAGTGTCTGACTGTTCCTCTGGTGTGTTTGTGTAGGAGTCTCACGTAGTGTCGGACTGTTCCTCTGGTGTGTTTGTGTAGGAGTCTCATGCAGTGTCAGACTGTTCCTCTGGTGTGTTTGTGTAGGAGTCTTACGTAGTGTAGGACTGTTCCTCGGGTGTGAGGCCGGCCGTGGCAGAGTGTGCGAGTGTGTGAGTGGGGTCTGATGGCGTGGTGTCGTAGCCCAGTTTCTTCATGTCTTTGGTCACGATGTTGAAGGAGAGCGTGACGAAGCCTTGGGATCGCACCCTCGTCACTGAAACGCAGAGATACTGTATGTTAGGGATACTGTACAACGTGTCAGAGAAACACAGAGGGAAACGCACAGATACGTTAGACCGGGGATGTCACAACTGCGTCAGAGAAACACAGATACGTTAGACCAGGGATGTCACGACCGCGTCAGAGAAACACAGATACGTTAGACCAGGGATGTCACGACCGCGTCAGAGAAACACAGATACGTTAGACCGGGGATGTCACGACCGCGTCAGAGAAACACAGATACGTTAGACCAGGGATGTCATGACCGTGTCAGAGAAACACAGATACGTTAGACCAGGGATGTCACGACACGAGATATGTTAGACCATGTCAGAGGTATATAGAGATACATTAGACCAAGCCCTGGGATCGCACCTGCGTCACTGAAACACAGAAGGAACTACTGCTGCCCTGAATGCTTTCGAAGCTTCAACTGCCGCCATCATAATCAATGTCAAATTACTATTTGAATCCTTCATTTTCTGTGGGTTTTTTTTTTGGGGGGGGGGTTTCACCGCTCCAAAAATAAGTCTACATCAGCATTAGAAATAGGTTGTCAAAATAATAATCCAATATTCATTTCGAAAATCAGTTCTTCTCCAATCTCTGAACCCATCGGCTATTGTCTTTTTTCGTTTCTTTTTTTACTAACAATCTAGCCTCTGGGGGCAACAGCCAATATAATTCGGTGCTCCCGGTGTAGCTGCCGGCTGCTGGCTTCTGATTCCTAGACTCAAGACTCAAGACTTCCTAGACTCGTGTCCCTTGGCCGACAGACTCTGCATTCATATGCAGATATCCGTTTATAGAGACTAGTTCTTTTCAGACAAGGACATCATAAGAACCTAAACCTACCCCATAGCTCTCATTTACCCACCGCATTGAAACTTTGGAGCAGGAAGAATGAAGCTTTGATTTTTCAGTGATAATTACTACAGAGGCTACTGATAATCGACCTGTCTCAAACTCTGCCCTCTTTTCTTGATCCTCCAATCACAGCTGTTGCTTTTACGTGATTGGAGGATCAAATTATTTAAAATAAAATATTACACTGGCTTCAATAAGGTGGTGTCTCATGACACCAACACTAGCAGGGTTAGGGGTTCCATTCCCACGGGGGGGGGGGATATTTTGTAGTTTATCAAGACCAATTGCAAAGCTATGTAACTCATCTGGGTGTATTTTGAATCAAAACCACGTTTTTGTTGTGTTTGTGACCTGATTCCAACTCATGTACATTTCACTTTCCAATTTAGAAAAAAAAAAATCTTTTATTTTTATTAAATCAATCTCCTTTCAAATAGGCCAAGTTTTCATCATTAATGATAACTGCAATACTGAGACACTACGAAAGAGAAAAAAGATAATTATACCATATATACACTTTAAGCTGGCTGATATTTCCATTACCTGTAACTCTTGGGTCCCTTCTCTGCCTCCTCCCTGAGTCTGCCCTGTCACCACATTCTACATTAAGGAGAGCAATACACTTATCAATGCACTGATCTGATATTTAGGCTCCTCATGGAGAGAGAGAGACATTCTAGTTGAGTGGTTCCCAACCTTTTTCTTAAGGGACCCCTATTTTACCTTTGTGTACAAACTGACGACCCCCCCAAACTCAATATTAGGGTTGGGTGATAGACTGATGCTTTCACATGCCTGTTTGGGTGGTTTACCCCCTCCCCCGCACTGCTTTGACGAGTGTCAAAGAGCTAACGTTATCGTTACGGTAGAAAAAAGAAAAAGTGTATTCACTTATGAGGTCAAGCTAGGAGTCTCTGTCAAGCATTCAGCATTCTCTTCTCCCTGACGCTTAGCCATTTTTCATATATACAAATTCTTACATCCTTAAAATCAAGAGGGCTTCGCGACCCCCTGTGAAGCTTTGGCGACACTTAGTTTGGGTCGAGACCCCAGGTTGGGAACCACTGTTCCCCTCAACCTAGTGTCTAGTTGTTTTTTGTTGAGAAATTAATGTAATAACTGGCTAATTAATGGAATAACGTTAGCTAGCTAGCTAAACAGTATCGTTAGCTAAGTTGCAGAGCACCAGACCTATAACGTTACGCCTGGCTTTCTAGCTTTGACATCAATCCAGCAAGCTACCGGTACCTGTTTTTGTCCTTCGGCTTGTTTCACCGTTTTGCCGGGCAGTTTGGAAAAATTAAGTGTCATCTGTCTTTTCATTGTCGCGATCCTGTAAATAGCGATGTGTTCAAAGTGTGTGTGTCATGTTCATGACCGGTTCGCGGGTCCAGATTTCACCCCACGCTCTGTCACATGGAATCCTCTTGGAATGTTTTAGGCACTTTGCGGTTGGTGGAGGAGCGGGGGGGCTGGTCGTGCAAGAAGTTGTCTTTTCCGGCTGTCATATGACTGAGACTAGTACAGGAGGGGATGCTACATGTAATGGACTCAGTGTAGCCCAAAATAAGCTGTTTTCACCGCATATAAATGGTAACATGAAATCATATTGCCAATCTGTGATCATGGTGATAAAGAATACCAAAATGTTTGCATCGCGATGTTCCGTGATGCGTTTCTAACATTGCATCACAATAGGCCAGTTTTGCACAGCGATTCGCGACGCGATACTGAACAAAATGTTCACTGCTAGTGCTCCTAAAACATTCACCAGGGAGCACCAGTGCTGGAAAAAGTTAGTTTGAAGCCCTGAGAAATAATGTGAAAAGGAGACATCAGGAGCACATATTCGTGCAAGGAAACACAAAGCTGATCATTCATATCTGAAATCAGCGATTTCAGACCATTGTAAGAGAGAGAGCCATGTCATGTACTGGGGGGCGAAAATAATCACATCTGAAAGCAACAGATACCAGCACTGGATTAAAGGTCCCATATTTTACTCCTTTTCAACAAGTTTATATAGGTCTTTGAGGTCCCCAAAACATGTCTTTGAAGTTTTCTGCTGAAAATGCCACTCAGATTATGCATTCTAGCATGCCTTTATACCCCTTTGTTTCAGTCCCATTCTTGACAGGCTAATTCTGCCTCTGTAACATGCCCCAACACCACACTCCAGAACTGTGCGTGAACTCCGGCGCACCTGACTCAATCAATCGAACGAAATTCAGATCAAACTATCAAAGTAGGCAATGCAGATTAATATGAGTTAAGATCCAGCAATTGCTTATCCCATTTTGTTGCCTAAAATGGTGTCAGAAACATATTTTAGTGAACCATTTGGTGGAAAATGAGAACGTTTACGAGCAAGCCGACATTTTTCACACGCACACATAGGCCTGTCACAATAATTATGTTATCGACTTATCGTACGATATATGGACATGACTTCGATCATTTTTGTTGACCTCGATAGTGCCCATTGTGTTTACATGCGTTTTTGTTTACACAAGAATGTCACCAACATTAGTAACCAGTCGCACTGCTTCTGTCCTCTCATCTGTTCTCTCTGTTGGAGGCGGGGCTCAGAGCAGCTCCTCCACCACACACAGAGCAGACACAGCGACAGTGAACCACCCAGAGAGTTTGGAAGAGTAAGTCCAAATGGACATTTCAAGAGTGACACTTTGTCAGCTATTAATGTGCAGAGAGCAAGCTGTAGTCGCACACAGTGGATATCTTTTGGACTCAATTGGATGTAGAGGGAATTTTCTAAATCTAACAGGAAATAGAGTCCGAGCCACGCAATGAGTGGGCCTACTGGACTAAGAACCACAAGAGAATTGCTTAACATTTGCAAAGAAAAAAGGGCTAAAATAGACTAGAGTTTGTTGCGGATTAACTTTTCATTTGAGTGAGTTTATGAAAAGCAAGTGCCAAAGTCTCCTCTCTCACACAAAGTAAGCCCATTAATGACTTGCAGATTAATTAAATGATCTGTTAGCCATGACAGTCTTTATTTTCCATGAATAATCTATCTGATCCATGATCAACCGCCCTGGCCTCTTAAGAAAGATGTACACACGTGATTGCTTGAACCTGGCTTGGATTAGCCAGATAACGTTTCAGAATTGGCCCTTGTGGAACTGCATTATCCCTGATTGACTTGTTCAGTTAACTCAAGCCAGGCTTGCGAAATTAATCTCCACTTTTCTTAGCCTGCTTTGTGGAACAGTCCAATGATCTTTATTATAATAATAATAATAATAATAATAATAATAATAAATAACAAATATGTGGTTTAAACAGAAAACAAAGCGATAAGGCTTGAATTAATTCAGATTTATGACAAAAATTCTAAATGTCTTTCGAAATGTTATCTAGCCCAAAACATAGCCACAGAAAAGCTAATTAAAAAAGATTGTGATACATATCGTGAAAATGTGTAGAAATATTGTGATATGATATTTTGGCCATATCGTCAAAATATGACAATAAAATAAAAATGACAATAATATTGTTTATCGCAATTATTTCTGTGACAATATATCGTCCAACAAAAGTAGTTATCGTGACAGGCCTACGCACACATGAGTCAAGGACAAGGAGAGGAGCGAGCCCACCTTGGTGGCATCATCGAATTTCGGAACTCCAAACGGCTCGAATTCCAGGCACAGTTTGTGTGTGCCTTTCTCTGTGGACTGAGCATTTTGATACTTTCACAGTATTTAAATAGCACCTAGACCTGCTTTATAATCAGGAAAGAAATGGGAATCTCCCTTTCTACAATATGTCCCCTTTAAGGAGGCAATAGAAATCTGGAAATGGACCCAGCAGACAGTGAACTAGAACGAGGGGGCATACCATCCTACACCTGGAGTACTGTCCTAAAGACACTGTCAGGTGACAACCAACGTCATTGTTTTGCCTCTTGCGGTAAGACAACCATACGTGTGACAGCACACATCACACCAACACCAGTGATGCTTCTGATGAGGGCGGTAGATTTCACCATGGAAACCTCAAGGTAAAGAAAATCTAGTCTACACATATATGCATGTTTATAGTAGAGGAGGTTGAGCAGTTGGTATCCAGGTGCAGCTTTAACAACCTGGAGATAAATGCTCAAAAGACAGAGGAGATGATTGTGGACTTCAGGAAGAACCCTAACCCCAACCCCCCCCCCACCTTAACATCAATTGCTCAGCAGTTACCACTTTGGAGTCATTCAAGTTCTCGGGAACCACATTATCACCACCAAAGGATGTACTTCCTGTGACAGCTGAAGAAATTCAACCTGCCGCAGGCAATGATGGTACAATTCTACACGGCCATTATTGAGACCATCCTCGCTTCCTCAATAACAGTCTGGTTTGGGTCAGTCATAACTCGAGGCAAGGTCAAACTGAAACGCATCATCCAAACAGCAGAGAGACTTATCGGCTGCAACCTGCCAACCCTCCAGGACCACTGCAACTCGAGGACCAGGAGGCATGCCAACAAGATCATTGCCAATTCCTCACATCTTGGTCACCACATCTTCCAAGCTCTCCCCTCAGGGAAGAAACTGCGGACTGTGATGTCTAAAACAATGGCACAGGAACAGTTTTTTCCCTCAAGCTGTCATCCTCATTAACAGCTGTGATGTTTCCCCTGGCTGTCCTCCACACATAGGTACTCCTTGCCATTTGGCCAGGCTTTGAAGCCTTCAGACTGACTAGCCTAAACAAGCTGTTCAGGATTATTACCCTTTGTGATGGCACACAATAAATTAGCTTTAAGTAATCAATTAGCTGTGCTTTTTGGATCCAGGAACACTGCCTACCTAATCTACTGCGCCATTTGTAAAAGTATTTTACTCGTGGAGTAGCCAGGCAGGGAAAAAAAATTATTAATCTAAAATGTGGGTGTGCTACACCCACCAAAAATGGCATGGTCAATGCAAGGGAAGAAAGAGGTGCTGGAAAATAAATGATTACAATTAGATTTAGAATAGTTTCTTTGCTAAAAAAAAAAAAAAAAAAAACTGCGAAAACATGTTCCACAGATTCAGAGAAGTTGTATAAAATTGTTGAAAAGATACATAATATGTCCCCTTTAAAGAAGCAGGGGTAGACTGAGACTGGTGCTATAAAGAGATATAGGTGTGAGACTGTAGGGGAACAGCAATTAGATTTGAAGTAGTTAAATATTGTTTATAAGGTCTTTACATTGGACCTAATAGGAATGGTTGATAGAAGGCTGTCTTATTCAGCTATAGGGGAGGTTGGATACTGGCAACTGTCCAAGGCTGGACTGAGAAACCGTGGTCTCTGGGAGTATGAAGGCATGTGGGTATGACAGGCTGGGACCTACTAGATTTCAGTCAGAGGCAGGAAAGTCCAACTTGAGTGACTCTTGTTCTGACCTCATGTTTGATGCCAGCAGTCTAGAGCCAGCCCAGTTGTGGTGGATCCCATCTCGTTTTAGCATAGAGGGTCCGTTGTAGAATTACTGCTGTCTGCATTGATCATTTTATAGGGAATTAAATAATGTTCTTGGAGATACAAATGTTTATAAACTGTTTATTTTTATTCTATATATAATTCTTACTTCACTGCATCCTCAAGTGCAATAGCAAGGGCTCTTACAAACACTGTGTATAAACTCTGTATATCCTATGCAGCAAAAAAAAAAAAAAAAAGGTTGATTTCCATCCCTGCAAATTCTCTGTATATTCTATTTAGTATGCTCCCAATACTATACTGTCACTTCTCAGATTCTATTTTTGACCTTCACTCCCACTGCGTTTGTACAATACCTCCAAACTTACCACCTTTATATTTTCTGTTTCTGTATTCCCTTTTGTATTATTCTGCATGTGTTGTTTTTGTGCTCTTTGTGTGTGTGAGCACACAGACAAATTCCTTGTTTGCAAATACTTTGCAATAAACATGAAGACATTGAGACACCCATGGTTTGGGAAGGCTCTAAGGAAGAATTGGGACATGCAATTGACCTATCTCAAACTCTGCCCTCTTTTCCTCTGACAAAAGCAACAGTTGTGATTGGAGGATCAAGAAAAGAGGGCAGAGTTTGAGATGGGTCAATTATGATAATTCATCAAATCAAATTCATTTGCTACCATATGTAATTCATGATTGTTTAACAGTCAATGCAGGGACAATGTAGTGTGGCCCTTGTGTTTGGCATCATACAGGCTATAATATTCGAAGATGTTGTGTGTGAAGGGTATATAGTTTCAGAGATTCTCAAGGAATGGTTCCATTCCACAGAGGACATTGGGGCTTAGTTGCTGCCTTGTGTAGGACACAGATAGGCTAGATGGGATTAGCCATTCCCACTGTAAACATCTGGTGTGTGTGTTTGTGGTATGTGTGTGTGATTACATGCATTGAACTAAGCTCAATGACAAATGGTGCACGTTTCTAGAGATGGGCAGTATTTCCTTTACATGTACAGTATTTTACATATGTATTTAATTACTTTGTATTTTGTCATTTGTATTTTGCAGCTATTATCATATAATAATCATGTAATTTGTAATAAGATACTAATGAGGACAGTATTTTTGTATTTAGATAATATACAAATATTTACTCTCAAAGATAGGCAAGAAAAATATCAAACAAAACCTTTGTAGTGCCACTGGGACAGCTGGATGCTGTCATATTAGGCTGATTAGAAGGAATATTCCATTTAGAAAACAAGCTTCTGATCACATTTGTAGGAGTATAAGGCCTGTTAGTTATTTACAACACAGAACTGCCTGTTCTCAAACCAGTGCAATATATTCACCGGTCAGACTGTTCCCAGACCAGTGGAATACATAGTTATTCACTGGTCAGACTATACTCACACCAGTGGAATAGGCACAGTAGTTATTCATCAGTCAGACTGATAGGGCAGATGGTAACATTACAGGATGTATGGTTGAAATACTTCCCTCCAGTCATTTATTTATTTATTTGATACTTTTGTTTAAGAAGTATTTGTAATCTACATTTTTATGGTTTACATTTCAGGCTCTGAGGTGTGGCAATACAAATACCTCTCCTAAACCCACTCAAATCCAACCCGCACATCAACCCAAAACAAAGAAATGTAAACAAAGCATTGTACCAAGAGGCAATAGTATGTGTCTGCAGTAGCAGAGGCTGCAGTTTCAGGACAGCATTTCTAGGACCTTAGTTTTTTTTGTGACAGTACCATCTAGCGAATTGGACGACCACAAAGGACTGCATTTCTAGGACGCTAGTTTAAAGGTTTATTCCACCAAAATACTACTTTCTGTCCAAGTACCTATAGTTTTAATGGTTTATTCCACCCAAATGCTACTTTCTGGCCAGGTAAATCTACAAACAGGCACATTTCCTTTGCATCCAAGTGCTTAATCAAGCATTTGAAACATTTACAAGACTCCTCAACTGAATCGTACAGACATATTAGGCTACCATATAAGTTTTCAGATGAACAGTGTTTTTAAATTATGTAAAAATGGTAAGTTGGAGTGTTGCATGCATGCATAGTTAAAGAAAGCAAAGGTTCAGCACTTGACTAGGCTTGATTTTACAGCTGCAAATACATGGGCTGTCCAAAGAATTTCAAAACAGACTTATGGTTCTTCGTCTGAAGGGTTCAACTGAGGCTGACCAAACCTATACCGTAAATTGCAGAAAAATGTATATTAAGAAAAAAAAATATGCTGACGTGACAAAGATGCTGTGCTTCGCTCTTCCCCACTCACGGAGGCGGTTATCCACATGAATGGCTAAGGAAATCAAATCTTCAAGTTTAGGGGGTTTAGGAAAATAAACTATTAAGTCTTTAATTAACTCACTCAGGCCATGGGGAGATCCAGCTTGGAGGGACTCCTCATTCCATCCACTCTCTGCGGACAATGTCCGCAACTCTATGGTATATTCAGCAACACTCCGGGAACCCCACGGAAGAGAGAAGATGATCTTGGAGGCATCCTTACCCCATACTGGATGGTCAAACACCTTACGCATCCCCGAGGTGAAGCCTGAGTAACATGCGGTAACTGAGGACTGCTCTTCCCACACCGCAGTTGCCCAGGCCAGAGCGTCTCCCCAGAGGAGACCCATGAGGAAAACAATTTGTGCTTTATCCGTGGAGTACAACAAGGGCTGCTGTTCGAAAACAAGGTCACATTGAATTAGAAAGGATCGACAAAATAAAAAATTCCCATCGTACCAGTCAAGAGAAGGCACCCATGGTTCCCTAACAGGTGGTAGAGTTGGAGCAGATAGTACCCAGATCTGCAGTAGGTAAGTCTGCTGGGTTCATTTTGTTTCCATTGGCAACTACACATCTGAACCCAAATGCAGACACTGGACAAACAGGTAAGGGAAAATAACATGTCTTTAATTATTGCTTGAGGTCAGAAGGAATCCCGGGGATGTGAGCTGACTGGTGGGCATGATGAACAGGACAGGTGAGGCAGGCAGCAGGCAAGTAATCCTGAAGACAGGGAGAACAGGTGTAAGGCAAGCAGGCAGGTAATCATGCAGTCAAGGCAGGCAGGAAAATTGACTTTCAAAGCTAGAAGCATGCGCATTGACAAACCATGAATGGCACAACGATCCAGCGAGGACCGGCTGTCAGGGCAATATTCTTTTCGGGAAGAGGTGATGGCTTGATGACAGGCAGATATGCAGAGAGAGAGAGAGAGACAAAGGGTGAGGGCGTAAGGGAAACGATTAGAGAGACAAAACCAAAACACATCAACCACACATCACTCATACTGGCTGAAAATAAATAAATAAAACACACTCACAACATGCAGGTGTCACAGAGGAGGGGTCATAACATAAACAAGCATTTACACAGAAGACAATAGGCTACTGCTGATTTAATGCAGCTGACCGACACAGATCATATGGACATGCTTTTATCATCTCTTGAAGTTTAATTAATGTGCCGGCTAGAATTAATTATCATAGTCATGAAGTCAACAATTAATATAAGACACCTAGTTGCGCTTGCCAAAATCATGCAACAGTTTAATTAAACGAATAGGCTAATAGTTTGTTTTGCAGCAAGTGATTATAACCAAACAGATGATTGTTTAGTGCCTTTAAGAGTATCATGGTTAACGTTAGCTACTCACGTTAGCTAGCTAACATTAACTTCGCTGTCCAATTCAAGACACCAGAATTGTTTTTAACATTTAACAAATAAAACTTGATTCACATTCAGTACTCACACTCTGATTGTGTTCCATCTTGTCCATGTGTCCTAGAAATGCGGTCCCTGGTTATTCAATTTGTTAGGTGGCAGTGTCACGAAAAACTAATGGGGTCCAAGAAATGCGGTTCTAGGGCTGCAGCCTCCGCTACTGCAGACAAATGCTACTCCCAAGGGGGGCTCTTTTTGCTTACAGGTCTCTGTTTCACGGCATCACAGATTCTATCTTTAATGAGAACAAGGTTGCTGCCAGTCTGGAAAGAGTCAGGTCAAATAAGGCCCCAGGACCTGATGGCCTGCAGGGGAGGATCTTAAGAGCCGCATTTTCCAACTTAAATCTGTCTTTACTAAATTGTTTCAGTACTTAACTTGATGACCATGTTGTACCTCAGTCATGGAAATTGTGTACAGTTAACCCTGTACCTAAAAAGGCTGGGTCTTCCTTACTGAACAATTTCAGTCCAGTTGCTCTGACCAGCATTCTGAGGATGGAAAGGATCATAATAAACCACATGACAGCAGCTATAGGCAACTGTCTTCACCTACCCAGTATGCTTATAAATGTGGCCAGGGCATTGGAGATGCTACACTCATATTAATCAATTCAATCCCTAACCATCTACAGCTGTCTAAAAGCTAGTGTTTTATTTATAGATTTTAGTTCAGCATTCAATACATTGACAACACATATTTTACTGCAAAGGCTTTTCAATCTTGATACTGTTATGGAAATTAAAAGTTGTCCTAATCTGGAGATGCAAAGAAATAAAAATTAATGTCTGGATTCAAAATTAGTCTCAGAGTTGAGTTGTATTCTGCAGAGGTACAAGTCGTACAGTGTTAATACAGTCTGCAAGAGAGTACAAAGGAAAAGAGCCTCGCGCAAGCGTATATATCAGAAGTGGGAGTAATTTATCAGTGCATTTGGTATGTCTGATATCTTAGCTATTTCTTAGACAGAACGGGAAATCTAACCTTCCTAAAATATGTAGTCAGTCCCTGGACAAGAATATGTAGTCAGTCCTTGGACAAGAATATGTAGTCAATCCTTGGACAAAAATGTGTATGTGTGTGTAAAATAACAGGCCAGTAGCATAGCCTTCATACAACATATTTTGCATTAGTACAGAGGTATGAAAAATGTTTGGGTTACACAGTTTTTAACAGAAATGTATAATACTATAGTGCACACAAAAGTAATCTTTTCCATCACATTACTAATAGTGGACTTATATTATGGATCAAAGACTTTCTCCCTAATCAACCTCAGATAGTCTCTGTTAATGGCACTTTGTCAGAGTGGACTATTTTAAACACCCATGCTATTCAAGTTTGCATCAATACTATTTTCTACAGTGCCTATAGAAAGTCATCATACCCTTTTTAAATAGTCACTTTTTTGTCTTACAGCCTGAAATGATAATACATAAAATCCATATTTTTCCAGCTTTATTTACACATTTTGCCTTACAACATTCAAGTGAAAAAAGGCAACATTTCAGAAAATGTATAACAAATGAAAAATTTGAATAACA
>OMKL01141828.1:0-10523 GCA_900302295.1 Parasudis fraserbrunneri | reverse complement strand
AGAAAGATCAGAGTCCACACTCTCTGTTACACACACACACACACACACACACACACATACATACTCTTTCATACTCTCTCTCTCTCTCTCTCTCTCTCTCTCTCTGAAACACTCTTTCTCTCTCTCTCACACACACACACACACACACACTCTCTCTCACACACACACACTCTCGCACACACACCCACACACCCCCACACACACACACACTCTCGCACGCACGCACACACACACACACACACTCACTCAAACTCACACACACACTCAAACTCACACAAACACACACACACACACACTCTCTCTCTCTCTCTCTCCCGCTCTCTCTTCAGGGGCAGGCATTCCTCTCTCTATTTCCCCAAATAAACAGTGGATAGATGAGAAGTAGGAGCATAAACAAACCAGGTCTGTCCAATAGCCAAGGATGCTCCCCTCTCTCTGAGAAAGAGCCGGCCTAGTCTAAAACAATATTTAGCGAGTGCTGACTCTGACTGAGACAGTCAGCAACATTGAGAGCAGGGGGTGGGGGTGGTCAGCGTGGAATAGCCTGCTCTACATCCTGGATTCTTAAGCTATGGCTTGAGACCCAAACTGGGTCAAGAGGCCTTTTCGCTGGTAAGCCGCGGCTGAGCGTGAGACCCGGGGTGAGTGAGTACACCTCTAATGTGTCTTTCCTAGCCAGGGGGCGGCGAGGTATACAGAATATGAAGGTACTACACCGTCCATCACGGGTACATGCAGAGGTATGGATTTTTACAATACCGTCGTCCGTGATATATATTTATATACATACTGTATCGTTAAAAAATTTATAATAATAAAAAATACTGAGCATTTTTTGTTAAATTAATACCACCTTGCAGTGGTATTAAAAGAGTAAGAGACCCTTTTGAATGAAACAGCACCGTAACAAGTATCACGAGATAAAGACGTAAAAAAACCAATATTTGTACTGGAAAGTTACCGAATACCGTCAAATACCGCTATACCGTCAAAACTACGGAAAAATATCGTGATGCGATACTTCGGCCGTATCGCCCCCGGCCTTACGTGTATCCACGCCCTAAAGGGTTTTCAACTCTTAAAAGCTGTACACTCTACAGACAAAGTGTGAGCGTCGGTTTGTCCGTCGTATACCACAGAGACATAACGCACGGGCGGGGGTCAAATTCGATCAACTACGTGGTCAAAAGATGCACCAATACCGGTATCAGATATCGGTCCGATACCACCGAGGGAATCTGCATGGGATCATTTCCCCCAACAGTAAAATCTGATCCTGAGAACCGTGTGTAACATGTCGGAAATCAAACCAAAGTGACTCGATCCGCTGCGTTTTTGACACTTAAGAGGCATGTCAGATCTCTCTGATGGATAAAAATGTATTACACGTCTCAATCCGGGGGTGTTTTTGTACAACGACCCCCAAACCGATGGTCTAAGACTACATTGTCGAGTGCCGTGAAAGCAATGGATCGAATAGGTACTGCCGTATCGGCCCGACGCTCTAAGTTTAGGACTTGGAATCGGTATCGGTCAGTGAAGAAGTGATAAGGGTGCATCCCTGGTCAAAGGTCAAAGATCCAAAGACCCAAACAACGGCTAGTATGGTATTATGCGAGCTACAAATGCCCTACATCAGCTACAAATGCCCTACATCAGCTGCAAATGCCCTACATCAGCTACAAATGCCCTACGTCAACTACATATGCCGTACATCAGCTACAAATGCCCTACATCAGCTACAAATGCCCTACATCATCTACAGTACAAATGCCCTACATCAGCTACAAATGCCCTACATCAGTTCATTATTACATTCTCAGGTGATGTGTTGAATGTTTTCAAGCCCAAACAAATATACTGCATTCAAACAGGGTTTCCCAACCTTGGGCGCGAGACCCCATGTTGGGACCCATGATCTTTAAACGGGGTCCCTTGAAAAACTCATGGTGTTATTTTGCAAAGAAAAACTACTCCCAGTGGTTTCTGGACTGCACAGAACTGAGACACGCTAAAATCAGTTTTGTCACTGAAGGGAAATTCCACCCTGAAATAGAATTCACCCATGATATTTCTATAATATATTGTACAGCTCTGTTTCAATCTGTGAATTTGAACAGGTCTCTCATCAAGCTGAACATCAGAGAGACAAGACTCTAGGTCACTATGACAGTACCCATGGTGATTGTACTGTTATACGGGTATATTTTCTGATTCAGAGCGTTAAGCTCAACACATTTAAATAAATCTCAAAAGAAAAAAAATCTAGGTGCACACAAAGGCAGTCACTAATTCAGTGTCAATGAACCGATTCCAAAAATAAACAACAGCTTGATCTCTGACCTCTTCAGAAAAATTATCCACTAGGCACTACAGGCCTACCCTAAACATCAGGATGATGTGAACACACGATTTCCATGTATTTAAAATGTTGGGATAACAGGGATATTCTGCCTTCAATCTGGGGTCACCTGCCAAATAGGAATGGGAACCCCCTGATACTGTTTAAGTCTCTGTGTTGCAGAAAAACCCACTGACCTTTTCCGTCTCTCGCCCTGGTAGAGATTAGTTGCTCCCCCTACCGACCTAGGACATAATAACACCCTTTACTTGGACAGCTGACCTGTCTGCCGCCTATATCGGCCACATCAGTACTTCATTTAGGCTACACAGTCACAGACCAGTGATCATCAGCTTTTTTTAAAACAACGCCGAGAATCCCTACCTATGAATAGATTCACTGGCCGTTATTTGTCAACCTTTTGTCATTTCTTGAATCACCAGACAGACTCAAGAGAGGTTTTTAGAAAGTTTGACAACTTTGAGAAAGTGCAAAAGTACAGAATAATGTATTTTAAAAAGTCAAAGGCTACATGCAACACCATGCTATAATAGGCTAATTTCTTTCAGAGGTGAGCATAAAATGACAATCGCAAGTAATATGGAGCCATTACCTTGCCTTTATCGAAATCCGCTATGATTCCTTTGCAGAGTTCCCGGTGTTCGTGTGTCTTCTGCAAGTTCTCAAGACGTGTCAGCTGCCTTTCCTAGCTTGCAGTCTGAGCGGAATAGATAGCCTATAGGAGGCGGTGGATAATCGCCCGGTTTGAGTGGGGCAGACCTCTCTTCTCCAAGCCCAGGGTCCCACTGGTTGCAGGCAGCGGTCTGCGGATGCCGCTGGAGAGGTTTTGACTGCCAGCAGTGCGCTGTACTGACGCAGCAGCTGCGTGTGGGGGAAGGAAGTGAAACTGATTATAGCGTTCTCTGTACGCACGGGGGCGCCACCGGGAAGATTGCGTTCCGTAGCCTACTTAAAGGGGAATGCCACCCATTTTAATAATTCACATGAGTTCTTCCTGTGCACCAGGACAGTTCAGTCAGTGTTAGTGAACATGCACCAATCTCTCCTAAAGCTAGAAAGCAGAGAGAGAGAGCCCTCCAACCGGTGATGTAACTGGGATGTAAAATCTGGGGCTGCTCCATAGACAATGGGCTCAGAATTTATGAGGCCATAAAATGTTTGTGTGAGCTCCCAAATCAGGTTTACATTCTAGTATTGCTACAAGGTCTGAGCCAGAATTAAAACATAATTTGGAAGAACATAAGTGAAACATATGTCTTAAAATTCTAAGAATTCTTAAAATGGGTGGCATTCCCCTTTAGTACATTTATGGCCCCTGTGATAATTTGTCTGTCCTGTATGAAAACACACAATACGTCATTTCCTGTGCATTGCAGGTGGGTGGATCTAACAACTCGTTCAGGCTAAAGACCCAGTGGCCTACAGAGGCCTTTGGGTTGGTGGTGGGTGCATCCAAAAGATGCATCATTGAGGCCATAGACCAGTTCCTGCAGCATGTCTAAAGGTGAACATTGTCATAATGAAATCAATCGCTGGTCAACTGAAGGCAAAATGGTGTTATGAATCCAGTCAGCTTAGCCTGATGTCTGACTGAGTCTGGCTTGAGTTGTTTTCGAGGGCATCTGCCTCCTGTGACAGTTTGAATGGTGAGGAAGTAGATGGAGATGAAAGTCAATGATTCCAAGGTGTGCGTGTGTGTGTGTGTGTGTGTGTGTGTGTGTGTGTCTCTCTCTCTCTCTCTCTCTCTCTCTCTCTCTCTCTCTCTGTGTATGTATCTGTATCTTTGTGTGTCTGGTTGTGTGTGTGTGTATGTGTGTGTGTGTGTCTGTATCAGTGTCTGTGTCACAGCCAACCCACATTTTCCTGTGCCCTTAACACCCAGATCAACCTGCGTGTCTAAAGCTACAACATCGCGCTTCTCAGAAAAAGTCAGGTCGTAGATGGTGAGTTACCTAACTTTCTAGCCACCTCTCAAATACTGGTACATTTCTGGCTGTGGTTGGTACATCTGTTCTGCTAGCCAGCCAGCCTTAATGTCAAGTTTTTCTATTCTAAAAACTACTTTGGCTGCTAAATGATCGAGTTGGCTGGCGAAACTCTCAATCTGCCTTCCACTGTGGCTGTTTTTTTATGAAAAAGATTGATGCCTTGGGCATGTTATATACAGAGCATAAAAGTTATAAGCGACACTTAACTTATGGGGGCAGAATCTATGATTTTAAAAAAAAGAAAAAGAAAAAAGGCCTCCCTTGGAACTAATGACGAACAACATGTTAACAAAATGTTGGAACCGATATTATTGAACTGATGGTTGATTTTTTTTTATTCGAGGTAAGCAGGTAGAAAATGTGAATTTGAGAGTCAGATGGGAAATTGCTCTATAGGCTACTGATTGTGTCATTAAGAAGTGAAAGCACTGTATTGAGGCCACTCTGGATGGATTTCCTTTACACCGAGACATCAAGTTTAAAATTTCAAGTTTTATTTGTCACATGCAGTTACACAACAGTGAAATGCTTTTTTCCATGTTCTTCAAGAACGTGCTCAAGGTCGGATGAAAAAAGATAAGACTAAATACACTAAATACAATACAATAATATACAGTGAAAAATGTACAGTAACATTAAACTGTAAATAAAACAGCTATATAAAAACTACAGTAAGTGTGGACAGTATAAACAGTATGGACAGTATGGTATTTACATGACATGGTAAGTGACAGAGTGATAAAGTGACAGTGATAAGTGATGTGCAATGTGTTGCTGCAATGTGGTGCATCAGGTCTGAGACTTGAGTAACTGACGGTTTATCAGTAGTTTATTATGGTATAGTTCCTCCTTAGTTCTTAGGTACTTAATCTTCATTAAAGTGTTATCAAGTGAGAATACTTGAACAACGTTTGAGGCAGATTTTGGGGAAGATTAAAATGGGTCCCCAAATTATTCTCTGGGAGTGTCATACTGTATGAAGCTAAAGCCCTCTCATGTCCATTGAAATGTTGGTTAAGCAGTCTAAAAACAGGACACATGTTGTCCTATTAGCCTACACAATAATCTTCCAAATCAGTTTTGGACCGTGAAAATATTCATTCTGAAGATGAGGGTCCCCTGGGGGAAAAAAAGAAGTTTGAAAACCACTGGTATAGGTCATAGGGGTTCCCAGTCAAAAACCAGACAAGACAACGACACGCTAAATACTGTGTTATATTCTGGTCGATCTGACAGGCTGCATCGTGTTTGAATTTCAATCAGTAAACAATGCTGACATCAAGAGAGAAGAGAATGCCATAGAGAGAGTGTGTGTACAACAAGATGCTCTTCAATAGAGGAACAATACAACATAAGTTTGACACATACAGTACGCTTTAGTAAGTCATCAAATACCAAAAGGAATATACTGTATTGTATCATCTTCATTATACCCAATATAGGGAAATGCAGGCGGTCAAGACGCAGGACATACACACAACGATCAAATACAAATACAGTATAAAGCATGTGTTCCTCCATTCCATCCCCAATCCTTACGAAAACACATCATGGTAGTTTGACGGTTATTTCAGTTTTACCATCACATCACACATGGAGGAGCGCTCTCTCTTTCTCTCTATGTGTGTGTGTGTATGCATGCGTGCGTGCGTGTAGAATAGATATGTAGGTGGTAAGCAATATTGTTAATTATAAAGTCCTCTACATCCTTGCCAATATACAATATGAGCCTAAAACATCCAGCGAGGGCCTGTCAACAGTACTCAAACAGTCTGATTTGTTCCACGATAACCAAGATGGATGATGTGCAGGTAAATATTTCCCTAAATATATATACCGTAGCTGATAGGGGTGTAATGATCTCAATACAGAATCGCAAATATTTACGTGCAATACAGTGTATAAAAATAAAACGATCAACATTTTCGACGATTCTCCTTCTCTCGTTCTCTCCCCTAGGTATCGTTTTCTCTCTCAGTTTAACAGGTGGTATGGAATGGCTACTGCTATTAGCATAATTGTTAAGGCTAATTGTCATTGTTTGCGAAATCGAAATAAAAATGTTATTTTATTTTAGCTGTGTAGTACATATATAATCTATAATTAGAGCTCTGTAGTATTACATTTTAACGCATAAAGAATCGAAAATCGAATTGACTTGTGACTTGCGACTTGTGAAATTCATGAAACATTTGTTCATCATTTCACCCCTGGTAAGTTAGTCTGGTTAACAATGGGGATGAGTTTTTGCTAACAAGGCGAACAACAGACCCTTTCATCTACCTACAAATCGGCCCGGAAATACAGGTAGTTCACTTCAGTTGTCTTTAAGGGGTGCCTTTTAAAGAGAACAAAAGTAATGCTTAATCTAGATAAATAAAGAGAAAATGGTAGCACATTGAACACCCACGCCCTCAATGGCCACACAAGAACTCCATCAATGTGATATTTTGGTATGACTCACTTATGAAGTTTTTGTATACATATGGTCATTTGAACTCAGTTTGTAAAGTAGAAATTATGGCGTTTATCTCCTTCATGATCTGTTTAATTTTGGTTAATTACAGTGTACTAAGAATGCGTGTTCAGAGTGGGTTATGCATTTCCATTAGCTCTGTCTTTGCCGTTACAAAGGCTAAATGGGTTTGCCACAGTGAGGCTTAGACATTCTTGCTGCGGCTTCAAAAGTAGAGATTATATTTATAAATAGCTGCTTTCATTGTGTCTTGGAATAGAACACTAAAAGGGGTAGGTTTTGACACACCCAGAAGGTCTCTCTCTCTCTCTCTCTCTCTCTCTCTCTCTCTCTCTCTCTCGCTGTGTGTGTGTGTCAATTATTGCTTGTAACTTCCTTCAAAATCACTGAATTTATTTTAGTCAGAGTGTGATGCACATCTGCAAAATGTAGTAGCTAGTCAGACAGGACATGGAGAGGAACACAAGTTTTGATGTGAAAAGTATGAATCTTAAAGGTGCACTATGTAGTTTGGGGAGAGAAATTTGAATCTCAGAGAAGTCAAATGTTATATTGTATATTTTCATAACTGAATTACTAAACTTTCCTCAGAGGAAAATTGGGTCTCTGGAACATTGTTTGAAGCTAGAAATCTACATGGAACTATGAACTGTTTCACTGTTGTTGTTGTTGTTGTTGTTGTTGTTGTTATTGTTGTTGTAGTTACACACGAGCACAAAGTGATGGCAAGGGGTTATTGCAATCACTCCTGTCCGTGTGTGCCTATCCGTATCGGCCATAACTCCTACAGTTCTGATGCAATTTGGATGAAACGTCGCACATAGGTTGACAAGAGGCCAAGGACCCGACTTCTCTAATGTTTTTCAAATCGGTCAACGACAAATATATTCAACAATACTGTCCATTGAAATCAATATAGCTGATGTTACCCAGATGGGGTAAGATGTAGGTGTAGACAACTATAAGTGCCACTTTAGTTGTTGTTGTTGTTGTTGTTGTTGTTGTTTACAATGACAGGGCCTGCAATGTTGTTTCCATTAAAACTTTTAGGCTTACGTTTGGTTCACAGTGCCTCAAAATGATTTTGTTTTGATTTATGATGACATAGAATAGAATAATTCTAAGAATTGCATCTATAGTAAAATATGTTTTGTGAACTAATTGTAGGCTCTGCAAATGTAAACAAATCCCCTCCACCAAAACTGCATAGTGGACCATTAATGATTTAGGTTGAATGACTTAGATTAAGGTTCTTAGAGTGGGCCATACAAGATTGAGCATGGAAAGTCTTACTTGACCACAATGGTGTGCTTGCATCTTCACCTTTATGAGAAAATATACCTACATTTCGGTCGCCATCATTTCTTCCGGGCATATCTCATACATACAGTATATACATATATCTATGCCCTGAAGATGGTCTGTTGACTGAAACATTGGCGTATTTCCACATTGGTGAAGAAGCAAGAATACAAGTGTGCTCGAGGAATTCTTTCCCTGTTCAAGAAATATGAATATTGACATATTCCGTATTCGCTGATAATTGCTGCTCATATGACTGCATGACTGGGTCCTGAATCTTTGAGCAGTGAATATGCTGATTTCATAGTGTCTGGGGAGGGAAAAATGGTAAAGTGTCACAAGATGGGGATTTATACTTATTTATAAGATCAAGAGGATGGTTTTGACTCTGCCAAGAGGTCTATATATATGGATGTGTTGTTTATCGCTTGTAACGTTCCTCAAAATTACTCCTCGTATTTTAGCACGAGGGTTAAGGCATATCTGTAGAATTCAGACCTGTAAAAATAGCCAGCAAAAAAAAGAAAAAGAAAAAAGAATCAGTTGTAGAGGAGACAGGAGCTGTGCAACTCAAAATGCTAAGTGTGAGTGAAGTGCACGGTCTGAACAAACTGCAGAACTGTCATTTCAGTAAAGCCGTCCCTCATTACAGTTGTATACTGCGACGTTGTTATAGAGGTCGTGTTAGTTACAGTCCTCAGGGTACCTTCACGATTTCTATCTTAGAAAAATGTCAACGTGTAAACGGTAACTTTTTAAGCTTTCCAGTTTGGTCGGCTCTCCAGTTTGGCCGGTGTTACATATTAATGTTTGTAATGTAAACATTCGACTGGCTCACTTCGGTCGGAGTCAACACAGTAGTAGAGGGCACGGAAACGATTTGTTTTTTCTCACGAGGCGCACACACGCTGTATTGTTTACTAGGTACATAATAGTTTCCATCGACGCAGGAAATTGTGTTTGAGGTGGTTGTCGAGGCCCCAAAGCTAATATGTAAATCAAACATTTAATGAGGAACTCCCACATCGTTCATGCGACGTTGATGTCTGTTGGCTTAACAGAACTCTCTGGTTGGGCTTTGATGACTTATTTTGCTGTAGGCTGGGTAATTAAAACAAGCTTAAACTCACACAACGGGAGCATGTCCTGTGAACACGGCCCACACAAATTTTCGGTGGATGGAAACCGTTAGAGAGCACCCCACGCCCCCCCCCCCATGTGGGGTTTTCATTAGGGCAAATTGGGGGCAATACACTGCAAAAAAATCTCAGTCTTAACAAGTAAATTCATCTTAATTTTATATGAATCTTGTATTGTATCCTAAGTGGTTAGGATGGGTCAAATGCAGCAGAATAATTTCAACACAGGGATTAATAAAGTTAATTAACGTGACTTAACTTAACTCAACTTAACTTAACTTAACTTAAGCATCTCGAAACAAGTGATCTGCCTTATTTCCAGATAATGTGACTTGTTTCACTACATTTCTTGAGACAAGTTCAGCTGTATTAAAACACAGTGACAATTTTCTCACCCCATTGGCAAATAAGTTTTTAAAGACTCAGTAAAATATTAAATGCTTATTAAAATGCAGAGATTTTGTTTATGCAGTGTATAGTCATTGGATGTGACCCATGCACTTAGTGGATGCTGTGTCTTGTTATGTGCACAGCAGGCACATGCACAGATAGGGTAAGATACAGATACAGAAATAACCCTCTTAGAAAATGTTTATTGATGCATATTTTGCATATAGATCTTAGTTTACCATCATCCCCACTTAAAACGGGGCAGGATATCCATTAAAACCGAGTTATCTATATGTAGGTGCGGGAGGGTCATGGCTAGAACGCACCTGCGTTTTGTTGAAATGCATTAGATAGAGATAGATAGATAGATAGTTACTTTATTAATCCCCTTGGGGAAATTCACCAATGATTGATATGATTTTGAAAATTGATGATCACACCAATTCTTTTTTTCATCTCTGTTTTAGATTAAGGTTAGGTTAAGTTTAGGGTTAAGGTAAGGGTTAGGTTTATTAACAGTGAGGTTAAGGTTAGGGTTAAGGTAAGGGTTAGGTTTATAAACAGTGAGGTAAAGTTTAGAGTTAAGGTAAGGATTAGGTTTATAAACAGTGAGGCTAAGGTAAGGGTTAGGTTTATAAACAGTGAGGTTAAGGTTAGGGTTAGGTTTATAAACAGTGAGGTTAAGGTTAGGGTTAGGTTTATAAACAGTGAGGTTAAGGTTAGGGTTAAGGTAAGGGTTAGGTTTATAAACAGTAAGGTTAAGGTTAGGGTTAAGGTTAGGGTTAGGCTTATAAACAAATGTTCATAAAAACATATGGAGAATCAAATCAGATTAGGATATAATCACTGTATTAGTTCACTGTATT
>OMKL01141826.1:0-11822 GCA_900302295.1 Parasudis fraserbrunneri | reverse complement strand
AGCGCCAGTCTGGGCCAGGAGGAGAGGAGCTCCAGTCTGGGCCAGGAGGAGCCAGAGCCCCTACAGATTAAAGAGGAACAGGAGGAACTCTGGACCAGTCAGGAGGGAGAGCAGCTTCAAGGTCTGGAGGAGGCTGAGATCATCAAGTTCACATTCAGTCCTGTCCCTGTGAAGAGTGAACATGATGAAGAAGAGAAACCTCAGTCCTCATGGTTTGACCAAACCCAGACTGAGCCTCTAGCCAGCACCTCAACTGAACAGATGAAAACAGAACCTGATGGAGAGGACTGTGGAGTATCAGAACCAGCCAGTAACTTAGATCCAGCTGGTGATTTAGAACCAACTAGAGATGGCCAGCTCCTCTCTTCAGAATGTTCTGGAACTGAGACTGATGACAGTGATGAATGGGAGGAGACTGAGGAACCTCAGTCAGGTTTAAACACACAGAAATCACAGAAGACACAGAAAAACAAAGGACAGAGTTTGTCTAACAATAATAGTTTGAGAGCTCTGTGGGATCGTCCCATGAGGTGAAATTATCAAACCAAGTTCCGTCTGAAACTTGGAGATGTAAAGTGTGTGAAAAATGTTTTCCTAGTCGGTTTTCTTTAATTTATCATCTTAAAACCCATCCTAGTGACTGTGGTTTGTGTGGGAAAAATTTAGAGCCCACAGAGAGCTTGAAACGTCACCTTCATACTCACAGGACAATGAGGACATGCACTGTTTGTGGCAAGAAATTTCCCAGGGCTACAGATTTGGAAAGGCATATGATAAGTCATACAGGGGAAAAGCCCTATGGTTGCACACTGTGTCACCAAAGATTTGGTCACAAATACCATCTGGATTCACATATGAGAAGTCATACTGGGGAAAAGCCGTACAGTTGCACACTCTGTGACAAAAGATTTGGTAACAAAAAAAACCTGAATACACACATGATAAGTCATACTGCGGAAAAGCCCTATATTAGTTGCACACTGTGTAACAGAAGATTTGGTCATAAAGAAAACCTGGATATACATATGAAAAGTCATTTCCATCCTACAGATGGAAAAATGCCTCAGACACCTTCCCTCTGGTATGGTTATCTCAACTGTTAATGGAGCTAGTCTTGAGAGAGTTTCACAATATAGATATCTTTTACTACTGTTAGAGATTGTGAACGATATGTAAAGTCGTGCTGGCAAAAAAACATTTAGTTGGACTCAGAAGGTTATCTCAACTTGCCATTTGACTAGATTAAATGTACAATCTCCCCTTAAGTATCACAGTAGTTTGATGGTAGTCATAGATCGCCACTGTATCACTTTTGTCCTTAAATAATACCATGGTATAATCCACTTTGAATTCTGATACCCAATAGTACATGACTTAATTTTTAACTGCGACCAGCAGTTCTATTGCTCGCTCTGTTGGTTGGTTGGTAATTAAAGTACTCTCTCAGAACTTACTCACAGTGACTTATACTAAATGTGGAATATGGCATGGCATAGCAGAGTTATAGTTGCAGGGCGATGTTTCCTACATCAAGGCTGACATCTATTGGATCGTCAGAGTTCCGGAGGGTGGAGCTATTGCTATGCTAACTGCCTACACTGCAAGAGATAGCTCAACACAGTGAAACTGCTTTTTCATCAAGCATCCAATTGCTTGCAGGAGGGATCAGCTTGAACACAAGATACCAGAGGGATTAATGCTTTGAATACAAACACGTACGATCGGGATGATATCCTGCAAGCATGACACTAGCATTAGCTCGCAAGTGTAACCAAACACCTTTCACATTCCACAACTGGCTGCTACTATATATAATGTCAATTGCGCCGTGGGTCTGGACGGGTTTTGTTCTGTTCTCTCTGTCTTAAATTCACATTTACTAATAAAAGGCCTTAAATTCTGGTTGGGAAGGTCTTAAATATTTATTGAATGCTGTAAGCAGGGTCCAAAATGAACTCCAAATGGCTGTAAAATTTGTCTTGGGCAAAATCAACGAGTTGAATTTGAATGCCTCATTATCACTAGTCTTACAGGTAGCCCAATACACTATTATGAAAAGTAACATAAAAACAATAACCTTGGCCTAAAGGAGCCCTTGGCAGGTGAGCCAAAAGATTAATTTCAGACTCTGGCTATAAGACTGTTCTATTAATATCATTGAAGACAAATATATGTTTTCACATTAATAAACATATTTGGATAAATGTTCTTTAATTCAACTCGTTATTGTCATTTTGCCTTACTGATCTTTTTGGACACTTTAAAACCATGATCACAAACCTCCCTGCTTCATTATGTAACTTTTCCCTTTTTTTTTGCTTTATTTTGTATCTGTGTTTTGTCCTATTTATTTAATGCTTAACTGTTTCACTGATTTTCTTTATTTTCATCTGTGTTTTACTATTTATTTTAACTTGTATGTAAACTCAACATCATTGCAAATGAGGGCAACCTCAATTGATTCTGCCAGTATAAATAAAGGTTTGAATGAAGATGTATTTTCTCATAAGAGTATGCCTATATTTTCACTTTTTTTTTTTTTTTATTGCTATTCTATTAAACTGGCATTAAAAGTCTTAAACAGTGTCACACTTATCTTGCTGACACATGTAGACACCCTGGAACAGCAAAGTGGGGAGATTGTTAACCCTTGGTGGAGGTCTGCACTCTACTGAGTGCATTCTTCCAGTTACTACATGGCATGAATGCAGCATTAAAGGGAAATGCCATCCAAATTGTGAATTCCAATTTGTTATTTCCATTGCCAAGGAAAGTTCAATCAATATTTGTGAACATGAGCTACTCTCCTGAAGCCTGAAACCAAAGAACTAATACTCAGACTTGTGATGTCATCAGATATAAAGTCTGCAGCTGCTCCATGCTGGTGAAAGACTTTAAGGACCAAATTTTATGGACCCACATAATACTTGTTTGAGGTTTTTCTTTTATACACAAATGAGCTTTATTCTTTCGTAGTGTTCTCAGATCTGAAACATAAAATATTCTCATACACTCAGAATATTCCCCTGGGTGCTCTCTGTATCACATATACCATATTTCCTAATTCATTGTCTGGAGCAGCTTCAAGACTTCATTCAACACAATTGAGTTTTAGCACTCTAGTTTTAGGATTTGGGGGAGAATTGTTCATGTTCCTTTATTTTTTGGACTGTCTTAGACTATAGGAATAAGTGTCGTTTCCCTTTTAATACAGTCCCCTGTTGAGGGTCAAGAGTATTTCCTAGACTACTAGGTAATGATATTAACCATTTTTATGAGTATTTAAAGACTTGTTCCCGTCTATTCAGTGTTGGTTACATTCATGTGATGCATCAAGATATTTGGGGTATTGGGTTATAACATTATGAATGAAATTTGAGCTCAGAATTGTCCAGTTTGCCTTGCTGGACCATATTAAAAGGGACCTATTATGGAAAATTGGTGTTGCCTACTCTTTGTATGGATTTGGCAGTCTAAAATGTTATTTAGGTGCTGGAGAATTATGTGATGGGGGACACAAGCAATATATTGGCTTTGATTAATACATTTGCTGTGCGTTTTGGAGCCAGGATTATTGCTTACCTGAATAGCTTTCATTTTTCAAATTTAAGGTGCATATTCATGACCCCTAGAGGAAGACTCTTATTGGTTTTGGTGAGCCCATGACCTTTCCTCTAGCTCCACCATCAGGCCAAACATTCAATATTCAAATGAGTGTATCATATATCATGAAACGATATCCAGAGGTGCATCTAATCATGGACAACAAATTTGCCATATGGACCTATGAATTTCCGCCATTTAGCATTTTTGGAAAAACACTTTTTTCTCTATTTCTCCTCACTTATTCACCTGATTCTCACCAAACTTGCTAAGTGGAATCTGGGGACGAACATCTTTAAATGTGTAATTTACATTAATCGAACATGTTCTCTGGGTGGCAACCGTCGTACAGCAATGACGCTATCTTTACCATCTAATGAAGTTGTGTGACTATGATCACCCTGGGTGGTAAGTCGTTGGACGTCGTTGATGTCATCTCTATGGACGCTGTTATGCCCTGTTGTCTCTGCTTACTTGTTATGCTTTTCTATGATTTTCCTTGTATTGTTTATCATCACTATTATTTTTATTGTTATTACTACTATTATTACTCCCTTATTGTATATTTTTTCAAACTTCAACACCTATTGCACATCTGGTGTCCTGGTTGGGGGGATCGCTCATTGAATTGCCCATCTAAGGTTTCCTCCCATTTTTCCTATTACGTTTTTTTCTGTGCATAAGGAGTTTTTCCTGATCTTCTCTGGGGGTTTAGCCAATTGAGACATGTATTGTGATTTTGGGCTATACAAATAAATCTGACTTGACTTGGTAGGCACTACAGACACACTACACTGTACACCAAAACCACCAGACACAGGAACAGCTTCTTCCCCCTCGTGTCACACCTACGAACAGTTGTGTCTGTTCAATAGCTGTGGCTCTGTGCAATAACCCTGGAACAATATAATATAATATATTTGTTTTAGTCTAGAATAATAATGCATAATATTACATAATTATGCAATACATGCATTACAGACCATGGAACGGACAGGACTATGAGTTGGATGAGTGGTTCAATGGAGGACAGTATCTCGGACCTGTCCTCCAGACCTAGAACCATCGAGAACAGCACTGTGAGTAGGACGAATGCACCAATGGAGGGCAGGGGTGTAGTGGTGGAGGGAAAGAAGCTCCAGATCTGTCCTTGTGGCTGGCACAAAGTAACAAAAGTGGTAAATAAATAAGAGAAGATGGACATTCGCTATGAGTATGGTGCTGAAAGATTTGGAATCATTGATAGAAAGAGGGTGCAGAGATTGCAGCCGGTTAGGTCCAGATGGCAGAGAGAAATAGAGAAATTATTGATGGAGAGGAGACAGTTAAGACAGCAGTGGAGAAAGGCTACAGTGGATGAGAGAGGGAATTGATGTTTTGCGAGAAGAGCTAAGAGGTCGGCTAGTAGTGCTCAGAAGGGCAGCACAACTGAACAACAGGAAGAGGGAACGAGTTCGGACAGCATTTTATAGGAATCCATTTAAATTTGTTAAAGGCATGTTCAGTCAAGGAAAGGGAGGGCAAATCAAGGCGTCAAAGCAAGAGGTGAATATTTAAAAAAGACTTACTCAGATACAGGAAGGAATAGCGAAATGGGCCTTCCTCCAGATATACTGCTAGGAGAGAGATACGATGCATATTAGGCCACCAGGGTGGAAGGAAGTGGAAGCTGTAGTAATGCGTGCAAAGGCTTCTTCAGCCCCAGGGCCAAATGGAGTCCTCTACCGGGTTTATAAAAGTGAGTCTGGTGTACTTAGATTCTTCTGGAGGTTATTGAGAGTAGAATGGGATAAACAGGTTATACCAAGAGCTTGGTGTAGAGCAGGGGGAATCCTAATTCCCAAGGAAAAAGAGTCCTCAGTTTTAAGCCAGTTTCGGACAATATCCCTCCTGAATGTAGAAGGTAAGATTTTCTTCAGCATAGTGGCACAGAGGCTTGCAAACTATTTAGAAAGGAATAGTTTAATATATACTACAGAGCAGAAAGCAGGAATCCCAGGTTTTGCAGGGTGCATAGAACACACTAGCATTATATGGCACCAGATTCAGGCAGCCAAGATAGAGAAAGTTAATTTACATGTGGAATTTTTAGACCTGGCAAATGTGTTTGGTTTGGTACCACATAGCCTTATTTGGAGTGCTTCTAATTTCTTTAGAGTGCCAGGGGTGATTGGTGAACTAGGTGAAGGCATTCTTCCAAGATATTAGAATCTGTTTTAGTATTATGGATTTTACAACAACATGGCAGAGACTATAGATAGGCATTATGGCAGGGTGTTCTATTTCCCCATTAGTATTCACAATGGTGATGAAAGTAATTATTAGAGCATCAAGGTGGGTGGTCGGTGGGGAGAGATGACAGGACTGGCTGGGCCTCCCACCAATTTGGGCTTACATGGATGACTGGTAACCATGACAGTGCCTTGTACAAAAAGGTTACTAGAGAAATTAAATGAGAATCTCAAGTGGGCTAGGATGAAGATGAAGCCTCGGAAGTCGAGAAGCAGTTCATTGACCAGAGGGATGGTAATAGAGAGAAAGTTTTACGTAGACAAGGAGGAAATCCCATCTATAATGGACAATCCAGTGAAAGGTTTGGGGAGGTGGTATAATAGGGAGTTGAATGACTGTGAACAGCTTGAACAACTTAGGAAAGTTGTTGAGTGGATGGGAAGGATAGATAAGTCAGGGCTTCCAGGCAAGTTGAAGTTATGGTGTTGGGAGTTTGGTTTATTCCCTAAGTTGATGTGGCCATTATCAGTATATGAGGTGCCAATATCAAAGGTGGAAAGGTTTGAGAAATTGGTTAATTTGTATATGGCTAGGAGTTCCTCTGTGTCTTAGTAGTGTGGCATTATATGGGAAAGGCATTCTCCAGCTACCAGTAACTAGTCTAACACAAGAGATTAAGTGTGCGAAAGTGAGTGCAAAGTTGTTGCTGTCAGGGAGCAAAGATACATTAGTTAGTAACTTGGTCCCAAATCCAATTTCCTAGAGAAATAGTTAGCGCTAACTTGAGGCCAGACCTAGTGTTATGGTCTGCTAGTCAACAGATTACAGAATTGACAGTGCCCTGGGAGGATTCAGTGGAGGAGGCTTATGAATGGAAAAAGCTTAGAAATGCAGATTTGGCAGCAGAAACTGAACAATGAGAATGGAAAGTTAGGGTACAGTATGTCCAGTAGAAGTGGGATGGAGAGGGTTCATAGAACAACTTCAAATAACTTAATATCACTATTGGGAGAGCTGGGGATTCGTGGGCAGAGTTTACTAAAGGCTGTAAAGGAGATGCTGGAAGAGGCATTGAAAGGAAGTCAGTGGATTTGGTTGAGGAGAAATAATGTCAGCTGGGGGCCACAGTAAGCAAGGGGCACGAGTATTCATTTTCTTTTGTGTCTGTTTCATGTGTGATATTGTTATCAGAAATAGTACTGTTTTCAACGTATGGATAGAATAACACAAGGAAGTTCTGCATGTGGGTAACATGGGCAGTGAGAGCTAGGATGGAGGGGGTGGTTCTAACTGTTGAGCCTTCCTGAGGTGTTGTGGGCCTACCTTAATGAAACACAAGTGAAGGGAGGTGCCCACTTGATAACCCTGGTGATATGCTGGCTCTCACTGCCTATCTATCTACACGTTTGGGTTGTGGTAGGTTATGTAGCATCAGCATTGTCAATACCTGGAGCTCACATCAATGGGGCATGGGGTCTGCTGAAGTTGGCAAAGCTGTTTGGGGGCCATAGGACCATGTAATACATTCAAAGTGTGTAGTTCCATAGTATAATTATTTATAGGCATGTTCGATTTTCTCGAACATTTCTTGCGCTTATCCTTGTCATTAGGACACAAGTATCTTGTGTTTTATTATAAATGATGTAGTCATATGCAAAAGAATTAATGATAGATTGTATTTACAGCAGAAATAGTTACTATATTTTTGGGTTGATACCATTTGTTACACAGATTTGGTGCAAAATGTAACCATTTTTGACCACTCGTAAATTGATAAACATGGTCAAAAATCCCTCCAAAATGCCACATTAAGACACCAAGACCTTAATGAAGACCATAGAAAAAGTCATGCTATAATTTGGTATCAAAAACTTTTGACATTTTGAGATTTCTTTAGAATTGCAGTTTTCGGCAATTGGATGGCAAGCACTTCTGTTCTGGAAATTGCTCAGAAAATAGCACATTTGTACTGCATGCAAAAGAACTGCATGTTTTTTGCCCAAAACTGCATGGCATTAACAACAAATTGGGCATGTCTGTAAATGTGAGACTCATGGCTACCCATGGAACCCATTTTCATTGAGATATCTTGAGGTGAGAGGTCAAGGGACCCCTTTGAAAATGGCCATGCCAGTTTTTCCCTTGCCAAAATTTAGCCTAACTTGGGAGCATTATTTAACCGCCTTCGCGACAAGCTAGCATGACCTTAGGTTGTCTAGTTTCATATGATACCAGTATCTTCACACTAGCTTTAAATCTGAGCCCGCCACAGCCTCTGAAATACAGTATTGTTAGCCGAGACCTGTACAGTGTCCAATATATGAAAATTCCACTTCTTGTCTACTCTGGGTAGTTATAAAAGCCAGCAACAATTTCTCTGACACAGCTTTTGCTTATATAATAGTATCTAATGAAAGCTGTGGTCTTCCTGAGTGGTATAATAGAGTTTTCATGCTGACACGACACAAGTTGACCTGTGTAGTGTCCAATTTATTCTCAAAATGGCAGTACAGTCAAATTCATACAGCCTATGCAGTGAATAGAAATTATTTTAATGGTATTTTTCAACATTCTATGGCATCTAACAATAATCTGACTGTTCATTTTTTGACTTTGATTGTTAAATAAAACAAAATGATGTGAAACTTATATGTTTTTTGTCGTCAGCTGAACAGAGCTCGCTTGCGGAACACAGCTAACACAGTATCAGTAAACAGCCTTTGTTCAAAGCTCTGACAAAACGTTTGGCATTAAATATGAAATATTTTCCTACATATATCTACCGAGTTTGATTTTAAGCAGTGCTTAATTTCTTTGAATTGAGAGCTTTTATTTTGAAGAATTCTGACAGGAAGTCCAAACGATTCTGTTGCTCGCTTCGGGCACTGAACTATATAAACCCAGCTTATGGGTATCTAATGAAAGCTGTGGTCTCCCTGAACAGTGTGATATCAGTGTCATGCTGCCACAGTGCAAGTTGGCCGGTACAGTGTCCAATATATTCTGAAAATGGCACTTTTCATCTGTTATTTATCCATTTAGGCACTGCGAAGTACTTCATGAAAACTTTTGTAACCGTTATTATCATAAAAAACATTATTTGTTTCGTTTAAATGCTTAGTTTGTTGTTCTAATGTGGGAAATAAAGCTTTTTCAATCACTTCTATGTGGTGTGGACTTCTGCTAAATAGTTCTTTTACTTTGAAAAGGTCCGACCGGAAGTGTTATTTTTGCTGCTGCTAGCGGAACACAGGTTGCTCGCTTGACACAGTCGCTGAACATAATGGTTATAGGTTTTAACAAAGAGGCTCTATAAAAGGAGAGGAGCCAGCTACATAAATTGATTGATTTGAAAAATAGAATTCAAATACTGAGTCAACGAGAGACCGACTGCAGCTATTGAAAAGATATTTGAAGAACCATGGAGTACTAACGTATGCAGGAGAGATCCATCGCCAGCATAACGTGAATGTGCCTGAGATGAAGAAATACAAACCAGGTTTGTGGAATGAAAAGTTGATAGTTAACATAACGTAATCCAAGAATAATGAAACGGGTCACGTTGACCTGTATGTTCATATATATAAAGCATCTATGCGTACGATTCTTTTAAATTAGCAATAACTTTATTGTCCACTAACGGAAATTTATTTTCATCATGGTTGTAGATAGTTGGTTAGCCAAAACAATAATCGTAAAATCTGATTCTCCGAACAGTGCTTAAAATATTCAAAACCCTCCGATTTGTGAATTTGTATCACGTAACAATTCTGAAAACGTAACACTTTTACCCTGAATGCAAGGCAACATATATTTTTAGCCACAGCCATTGAGATGTCAGACGAATTTATGATTGTCAAGTAGCTTATGATTTATGAATTTACACAATGGTTACACAACCATTTAGGTCTATATATTTGCAACAATTATTAAATCAAAAACGAATGCCTTCAGCTTTGAACAACCGGTGGTGCATTCAAGTGACCTCGGAAATTTCAATGTCCAATACATAAATCTTAAAACTGGCACATAAGAGCTGAACTTAATTGAAAACCCATGGCAAAAAGTTTGTATTGTTGTATTTATATTAAAACTGGGTTATAGGCGGCCTCGGAAATGTTTATTTCACTGTTTTTTTCTCCACAGACCACATCAGACCAGGTCTAGATCAAATAATGTTATACTTACACTCATCAATCCTGGACTAGATTAACAATAAGAGCCTAAAGACTCTTTGAAACCTTGTTTCAGAGTTGTGAAACCTTTTTCTGATTTGTGAAAGCAGAGAAAGGTTTGAATTCACTGTTGTTGTTTTTTTCTGTAGAGACCAATTCAGACTAGGTCTAGATCAAAAACTGCTATACTTAGACTCATCAAACCTGGACGAGATTAACAATAAAAGCTTAAATATTCTTTAAAACCCTGCTTCCGAATTGTGAAACCTTTTTTTCTATTTGTGAAGACAGAGAAAAGGTTGATTTCACTGTTTTATCTCTATACAGACCACATAAAACCAGGTATACATACATTTGCTTGACCTAGACTGGTCACACCTGGGCTAGATTAACAGTAAGAGCCCAAAGATTTTTTTTTTAAATGTGTATTTGTGAAAATAGAGAAAAGTTTGATTTCACCGGAGTGCTTCACTACCAAGGCCCCGGTCCAGAGCTTTACAGCGCGGCCGAGAGGCGGAGCATATTGGGCCTGCTCTCACGCACGAACGAAAAAGTGAGCGTGTGCATGCGACACCATATTTGGGACATGCAGGCATTGGAATAGGGAGGGAACACTGGAGCCCTTCAGCCCTGATAAGCACGGTGTTTTTTTTGTTTTGTTTTTCTTTTACTCAAATTGAGTGGGTCAAACTTAACTACCCCCCTACCTCCACCTCAAACACGTTCAATGTCAGCGCCCACAAACTGCGACCTCTCGGCTTTTTTCGCTGCCATTTTGAAAGCTTTCTAAGCGGACGGCGAGTGGGCGGAGTGAAAAGATACGCTTCCTCCAGGTTCTTTATAGTTTAGAACTTCTCCAGATCTCTCTTGGTGGAGACTGAGGTGTGGACAGCAGTAGCAACCCCTTCCCTCCCCCACCCACTGAAATCCAACCCACACATCAGACAAAAACAAAAACTGTAAACAAAGCATAGCACCATGTTGTCATCTTTTGCCTAGAGGTCGCTGTTTGACGACATTACAGATTCTACCTTTTAAAGATCCCCTCCAGATAGATTTAAAATAATTTTTCTATATTGAATAACAATTTTCATAAATATGTTTTTTCCACCAAACTGTTCAGTAAACTACTGAAAATGGCTTAGCAGTATCTCTACACCTTAACCCTCATTGAGAATGCAAGGATCTATGAATATGCCTATTGATATTTACCAGGAATTCCAAGTCAGCAGCTTAATATTATTTCAAGACATGTCAATACCTACTCAGCTTTCTGTGTATACTGAATAAAGGTGTCAAGTTACCACATATTCGACCTTGGTATGTTCGACCTATTAGTGACATCATACATGTAACTCAGATTTCAGCTAAGTACAGTGAAGCTCTCCCTCTCCAGGGGAACAATGTGAAAAAGGCACTCTATAGACAAAGTCATGCCTCCAAAAGGAGTTAACCATAAGAAAACATGTTTTTGAGTGGAGGGGATCTTTAATGATGTAAAGTTATCTACTGCAGCTTTATGTTAGCTATTCATATTCTTTTTATTCCTCCTTCTAGGCCCCCCACATCTCTCTGTCTGTGAAGAGGAGGTTGCCCCCGAGCAGCAGGAGAGGAGCCCCAGTCTGGGCCAGGAGGAGCCAGAGCCCCTACAGATTAAAGAGGAACAGGAGGAACTCTGGACCAGTCAGGAGGGAGAGCAGCTTCAAGGTCTGGAGGAGGCTGAGATCATCAAGTTCACATTCAGCCCTGTCCCTGTGAAGAGTGAACATGATGAAGAGAAACCTCAGTCCTCATGGTTTGACCAAACCCAGA
>OMKL01141821.1:0-15186 GCA_900302295.1 Parasudis fraserbrunneri | reverse complement strand
TTTATCGAACAGCAGGACTTTAAAGAGATCTATGGAATTGTCCCATGAACTCAAATCATCCAGTCACATCCTGTCCACACCTTGTTGTAAAGTGTGTGGAGCATCTTTTCTTGATCAGGTGTCTTTAGTGTTGCATATTCACGTTCATTCTAGTGACTGTGGTTTGTGTGGAAAACATTTAGATCCCACAGAAAGCTTGAAACGTCACCTTGAAGCTCACAGGACATGTTCTGTTTGTGGTAAAGAATTTACGACAAATATTGAATTTGTAAGACATATGAGAAGTCACAGTGGGGAGAAACCATTTATTTGTAGTGATTGTGGAAAAGGGTTTGAATGGAGGACACATCTGCAGACACACATGAGAACGCATACAGGAAATAAACCATTTAGTTCAGTTCCCTCCCTCTCTCTCTCTCACCCATACTCTCTCTCTCTCTCCCTCTCTCTCTCTCACACATACTCTCTCTCTCTATCTTTATATTTAGTATATAAATAAAAACGTATGTTTTTCAGCAAATCTCTTCGTTACAACAAGATCGTACAAGAGAAAACTGCAAGATCAAATGCAGTACAAAATAAAACAAAACTGAATTGTAATAAAACAAAAAAGGCAGTGGCAACTTCTATAAGCACAACAAAACAAAACTTCGTATCAGACACCACTGTACTTGACTAAAGTGAAAGTGAAATAGTTCAGTTGAACCCCTTCCACATTTTTCAGTTTGTGAATCCTCGTCCCAGAATTCACAACAGTAAGAAAAATAGATAATTCTTTCCATAGTGCTAAACAACATACATACACTTCAAAGTCATACAAATACAGGACCAAAACCCTTCAGGTGGTTATTTAACATCAGCTGTTGATAAGGAATAATCTAAACAGATTATTTGCGGAGGTGGACAACAGAGTCTTTGATTGAGGGTAGAATTTAATGAAAGCATCATGTTGCAACATGGAGAGATTCAGAGTACAGCAATGAAGCCCTAGACTGGATCTCTGTAGAACGGCGAGCTAACAAAGTATTTATACAGGACAGTAGATAAAAATAAGTGGAACATTGACGTACAGAGTGTACGATTTACGAGTTAGAGATACAGGGTAATGACGTAGATGGATGGGAATGGGACAAGTGGGATCATGGAGAGAAATGGGTAAGAAGTGAAGGGTGTATGTGTAGAGATGATCACTTGGGGGAAAGAAGCCTCTGTCATTCCTCCCAAGGATTATAGCGCCTCCCAGAGGGCAGGAGCTGGAAAAGGTGGTAAGCTGGGTGGAGGAGGTCCTTGATTTTTTTGGTTGCAGTGAAGGGAGGTTGCAGTCTGTAATTTTGTATGCTTTGTTGATGTCTCCATTTTCTTTATTGTATGTATGTGTGTATATATATATATATATATAGATATATAGATATATATATATAAAACCTAAACTGGTTAACCAATGTGTCTGATTATCTGAAGGATGTGTGTTGTAATCTATAAACGTATGTAACTCTGATGAACAGGCTTTTTTTTTCTCTCACTTCTGAAATCCCAGATGTGGAATTATCATCAGAATGTTTCACATTCATGTAGACTTTCATCTCAGTTGTTAACAAGCATGCTCCTCATAAGAAATACAGAATAAGAGAACTCAGCCACTACCTCTCTACCCACTCATGTTAAAAACTGTAGAACGATTAGTATCTGAGCAAGCGGAGATTCGCTTGGCTGTTAATAAGTATTTCGTAGCAGCTGGCCACCTGTTTGATGCAGAGAATTTGGAAAAGACATATTCTTCTCTTGTTGATGATTACTCCATGTGCCACAATTCTCAGTTTACCTTTCAGCCTCTCTCGCCTAGTGTTGTTTTTGAAGCATTGATTTATCCAGCATTTATCCATTGACTCCAGGAAATCTACTGGAGAGGATAAACTGGACCTTTTTCTTCTCAGGCTAGCTGCTCCATTCATTACAGAGCAAATAACACACATATTTAATCTTTCTCTTATAACATGAATAGTTCCTAGTGCCTGGAAGATAGCTCATGTGGTTCCATTGCACATAGGTGGAGGTAGAAGTGACTTCAATAATCATTGCCCGATCTCCAAGCTATCCTGTTTAGCGAACATCCTGCAATCACTGGTAAATAATTAACTCGAGGCATTTCTCTCAAGTCATTCCATATAATCTCAGCACCAATCTGGATTTAGAACTAATCACAACACAATTTCAGCCACTACTTCAGTTACAGATAATTAGCGCCATCGAGCCTAAATGAATGGATATTGAATCGAATCGAAATCAATATGAATCGGGAGCCTGTCAAATCAAAATTAAATCGCATAGTCCGTGCTGATACCCAGCCCTAATAAGGTTTTTTTTCCCTTCCCTCTAGACTCCCTCACCTTACAGCTGTTTGTCTCTGAAGAGGAGGTTCCTCCTGAGCAGCAGAAGAGGAGCCCCAGTCTGGACCAGGAGGAGCCAGAGCCCCCACAGATTAAAGAGGAACAGGAGGAACTCTGGACCAGACAGGAGGGAGAGCAGCTTCAAGGTCTGGAGGAGGCTGATATCATAAAGTTCACATTCAATCCTGTCTCTGTGAAATGTGAACAGGATGGTGAGAATACTCAGTCCTCACAGCTCAGACAAACCCAGGACCCAGAGCTCCCACATATTAAAGAGGAACAGGAGGAGCTATTTCAAGATCTAGAGGAGGCTGATGGCTCCAAGATGATATTGCACCCTGTGAAATGTGAAAATGATGAGAATACTCAGCAATACTCACTGTCCTCACAGCTCAGCCAAACCCAGAAACCAGAGATCCTACAAATGAAAGAAGAACTACTTCAAGGCCTGGAAGAAGCTAATGGCTCCAAGATCACAGTACACCCAGTGAAATATGAAGATAGTCAAGAGAACGATCTGCATTTCCAGTCTATTCAGACCCATAGAGACAAAAACAGAGATGCTTACTCTTTACCCAGCACCTCAACTGAACAGATTAAAACAGAACCTGATGGAGAGGAATGTGGAGTATCAGAACCAGCCAGTAACTTAGATCCAGCTGGTGATTTAGAACCAACCAGAGATGGCCAGCTCCTCTCTTCAGACTATTCTGGAACTGAGATGGATGATGGTGATGATGAGTGTTTTGGAGCTGAGACTGATGACCGTGATGATGACTGTTCTGGAACTAAGACCGATGACAATGATGATGACTGTTCTGGAACTAAGACTGATGACAGTGATGACGACTGTTCTGGAACTAAGACTGACAGTGATGAATGGGAGGAGAGTGGGGATCCTCAATCAGGTTTAAAGACACAGAAAAGACTACGTTTATCGAACAGCAGGACTTTAAAGAGATCTATGGAATTGTCCCATGAACTCAAATCATCCAGTCACATCCTGTCCACACCTTGTTGTAAAGTGTGTGGAACATCTTTTCTTGATCAGGTGTCTTTAGTGTTGCATATTCACGTTCATTCTAGTGACTGTGGTTTGTGTGGAAAACATTTAGATCCCACAGAAAGCTTGAAACTTCACCTTGAAGCTCACAGGACATGTTCTGTTTGTGGTAAAGAATTTACGACAAATATTGAATTTGTAAGACATATGAGAAGTCACAGTGGAGAGAAACCATTTATTTGTAGTGACTGTGGAAAAGGGTTTGAATGGAGGACACATCTGCAGACACACATGATAACGCATACAGGAAATAAACCATTTAGTTGTTCGGTTTGTGGAAAAGGGTTCAGTAGGAAGATCCATCTGCAGGCACATATGAGAAGTCACACTGGAGAGAAACCGTTTAGTTGTTCGGTTTGTGGAAAAGGGTTCAGTATGAAGACAAATCTGCAGACACACATGAGAATTCATACTGGGGAAAAACCATTTAGTTGTTCGGTTTGTGGAAAAGGGGTCAGTAGGAAGATGCATCTGCAGACACACATGAGAACTCATACGAGAGAGAAGCCTTTTAGTTGTTCGGTTTGTGGGAAAGGGTTCAGTGAGAAAGGTCATTTGAAGAGACATATGCGATTGCATACTGGAGAGAAACCATTTATTTGTTCAGTTTGTGGAAGTTGTTTCAGGCACAAAGGAAATCTGAAGACACACATGGGAATGCATACGGGAGAGAAACCATTTAGTTCAGTTTGTGGCAAAACATTTGCTCAGAATGGAACCGTGAAGATGCACATGTTAACTCATACAGAGGAGAAGCCCTTTAGTTGTTTAGTTTGTGGGAAAGGGTTCAGTAGGAAGACAAACCTGCAGACACACATGAAAAGTCATACAGGAGAGAAGCCCTTTAGTTGTTCAGTTTGTGGAAATGGTTTCAGACACAAAGGAGATCTGAAGAGACATGTGAGAACTCATACAGGAGAGAAACCATTTAGTTGTTCAGTTTGTGGTAAAGGATACAGTGAGAAATGGTTTTTGAAAAGACACATGAGAGGTCATACTGGAGAGAAACCATTTAGTTGTTCAGTTTGTGGAAAAGGGTTCAGTGAGAAATGTTCATGTGAAAGACATATGGTAACTCAAGACTAAAAGACCAGGGAACAGGAGAGCTTCTTGAAACTAAATGTCATTCTAAAACACTAGAGCAAGGGATGTCAGGTCAACTGGCTTGACTGTAATGTTGACTTTGAGCCACTAGGGGGTGGTCTGACCCAGCAACCTCATGCCTTATATATCAAAGGCTCTGCAGGGTGAAGTTATTATTACTACCAAAGAGGGTATAGAAACCGGGCAGACAAAAATGCCTCAGGTGGGAGAGATTGATAATTATTTCTTGAGTTTTGAAATTATGTTGCTCATGTGCACATTTATTTAACGTTACATATCAAGTGTCAAAGTCTATTAACACGTTATACCGACTATGAAAACAGGTGTAACTCTCCTCTAATGTTATTCACCTAGTCGGCTATTAGACCAATTAAGCTAGCTTTCGTAACGAAGCAGAGGGAACTGAGCGAATCGGGTCATATGGTATCCAGAATCATCAAATTGCTTTGTCAGCTTGATAAATCTAGTGCTAGCTAGTTGTTGAATATATAATATCACCACCATCTTTATGATTATCAGCACTACAACTAAAGCTACAACCATTGCTACTACTTATAAAATGTAAAACCTAATAAAATATTGTTTTACTTACTCCTTCTTTCCCTCTCTGTAATATCTACATCCTGTGTTAAAGTAATAATAAAGTTGTTATTATTACCACATTGAAATTGTCGTTACTAATATTTACTATTTGCTTGTTATTACAAAATTTGATTTTTTTTTAAGAATATTTAAATGAGTTTAGTATATCTCTAATATAGCTAATGAACTGAGCTACTTATTATCATCAAATATCCAGTTAGTTTTTATCGTGTGATATTTGGCTACTAAAAAATTATTTCCTATGGTTAAATTGGAATATATAGAACATACACACAGAGAGAGCGAGTCTCAGCCTGTCCCATTCACTTGGAGCTGGTAGTAACATTATCCCCATAAAATCAACTCTAATGAAAACTTAACTCCCACAGAGGGCTGTGAACTGCTCCAGGGTGAGTTCGTTTTGGGCCAGCTTAGTAGGTTAGCTAGTCTAGATTTTTACCTTGATTTGGGCAAACGGGGATGGATGGTGATCTCGAAGATACATAGGACCCTTTGGCAGTCACTTTTCATCTTCTCACCGTGGGTTATTGTGAAAGCGGTTAATCCAGACATCCCTAATTGGCTCTCAATATCCAGAATGACCATTAGGTCAAAGCCATCTTTATCCTCTATTCCTTTTAAAGTTTTGATCATGTTAGTCGTATCAAGGATAAAAGAAGGTAATCCCCGAACACAGGGTTGTAAGGACAGAGTATGTATTTTGAGATGTTCTCTGTCACTGAGCCTATTGTAGACCCTATGGGTCTTCCTTTTGGGTTAATGGGGTCTTTATGAATCTTTGGGAGAGTGTAGAGTACTGGTATCATGGGATGTTCTATTCTCATGAAATCTTTCCGTTTGAGATTTCATTATTTTCCACCAGTCTCTCCAAATGCTCATGAATGTGTTTCTTGATTGATGTAGGGGACTAACATCTTCAAATGTGTCATTTAGATAATTGATAGGCCAAACCACATGCCCGCCAGAAATATTTAGGAAAAATGCATGGTAAACAGGAAATATTTTGTTACTTGTGAATGCACTATCCGATTTCCACCAAACTTGACAAATATGTTTGCCTTACAATAGTAAGGAGGCCTGTGAAGTTCTGAGTCATCTTGCCCCATAGTGGCACTATTCTCATAAGACTAAAAACATTAACTACTTCTCAGTGGCTCGGATTAGGGGCGTGGTCAAAAGGTGGATTGAGAATTTGGGCCGTTTAGGGATAAACCTGCTATCGATCACCGACAGCACATGTCTAGTCAGTAGGTTAAAGCGCAGTGGCAGCCCAGTTGTCTGCATTTTTCACCACAATAATTGTCTTTTTTAGAGAAGTTATTGAACACTTAGTTTTTTTCTTTCTTGTCTGGTACTTCCTGGACATCTTTTTCTACCAATCCAATAAAGGTTTCTAAGAATGCATCTCTGTTTTGGGAGGAGTGAAATTAAATTTACTTCTGAAGTTCATTCTATTTATTGTATGTTCATTAATCTCCACTCCTGTAGTGTTGTTTCCTCACGTGTCGGCAAAGAATTATTTTTTTCTTGTACTGAATTTTCTTTTTTGTCTTTTTATTCATTTTTATACTGTGAAAATATCTACAATTTAGGTGGACTATAGTGATATTTAAATGTAGATTGATTGGGTTTACTTCCAAAGTGATGGTATATCAGAAACTCATGGTTATAATTATAGGTATTCTATTGGTATTCCAAGAAAAATATTGAGAGCTCCCACAATGGAGTATTTGAATTGCATGGATTAACATTTTCAACTCAGCACCTGGAAAGAGATGTGCATGTGTCTGAGTCTCCTCTCTTAAGTCAATAAATAATGTTGCAGTTTGACATTTGTATGCATCTATTACCATAATTAATGTAAAAAAAAAAAAAAGAACTATGATTATCACTGTTAGTTATGATATTAGGTTAGATATTTTTAGCTAACGTTTAGCCTAACTGAGATTAACCTGAGAAGATTATTTTCCTTGATGTCAATGTTAACTAGTTTACTAACGTCCCACGTAATGTTTGTGCACTATTTATTCTCATGAAGTCGAAGACACATGTCAGAGTTGGCTACTGCTACAAAAGGAAATAAATAAGCTTATGGTGTTGTAGCCATCTGTAGTAAACTCCGTTTGACTAGTCTTACGTTATTAAAGGAACACAAATTTAGGCACCTTGGCTAAGTTTGTCTTTCTACTAACCTAGCTAACGTTAGCCACTTAAACTGGCAACCAGAATTTCCCAGTATGAAAAGCCAAATCAATAATCACAACGTAAGAGACATTGGAGACATGTTTTTGTTCAAGCTGCTGAAAGTAGACTTGCACAGTGTCCAATCTTTATCGTCTATGCACTCCAATAAACAGTATTTATCCATTTAGGTACTGAAGAACTTTATCAATATTACTTCATCAGTTTTTATCATACAGAAACATAACCTAGCAAACATTTCAATGTTGAAACGACGTCCAAACCTCAACATTGGCATGTAGTTGAAATATAGTGCCAAAACAAAAGTTGAACCGACGTCAGGTCACAATGCGGACCTTGTCTCAACGTGCAGTCTTCAACGTCTCCACAACGTGCATCTTCTGACACGCAAACATTTTTTTCTGGTATTATTCAATTCCTATATCTTGACATGTTTTGGGAATAAGGGTTTTGCAAGAATTTCCACAATGCTTATGTTGACACCCACTCAGTATTCAAGAATTCCTGCACACAACATCTGTTCAGATCAACTTTGTAATTTAAAACCATCAATTGCAATATAGTAATTATATATTAATATATGTTATAATACACAAATACGACGATATATAAATTAGATTAAAAAGACCATCTCATAGAAAATCCAAAAGTCTGCACTCCTGGTGTGCTGGAATACTTCAGTCTATGCTGCATTATTCCTGCTCTGGCAGGCAGCCTGGACTACTAGCACTACACAAAATGGCCTACATTCACAAAGGTTTTACTGTTGAAATTACAGTATGCAGATTAACGTGTCTAAATTGATATCTCCTTTTCAACCACAGCAACAAAAATATAACTAAGACGATTATTTCAAGATGTTATTTGATAGCAGATAAAGAACTAGATTTCATAACATGCCCTCAATGATTGCATTTTCACATTTAAAATAACCAATTACAATATAGTTATTATATATTCATTATAATACACATATACAACTATGTATGAATTCAATTAAAGAGACTATCTCATAGAAAGTCCAAAACATACTGTGCAAAGCCTTCTTTGTGTATTACCCGTTGTTGCTGTTCCTGGCGAGTGTGGCGACTTCTGCAACTTCCCGAGTTCTCTCGCTTCGAAAGATGCAAGAATTATGACATGCGCAGTAGGTTGAAATGAGTACTTCCAGGATTTGGATTTTGTATGGACAGTCATCCTATATCACTTAAAGTCCAGGTAAGGCAAATTCAGAGATTTGTTTCTAAACACATTATACATGTTTGAAAATAATTGCTGAAAATGTGAAAAGACTGTGAACTATGTGGTACTGAATTGTGGAGTTAGACTGTTAAACTGTTTTTACCCATTTTTCTGTTCAGGATTTTTTGGGGGCGGGCCTGAAATCATGGCTGGACACCCTGGAGCCATCCTAAGCATAACCCCTCCCCTAACACTATATCATAGTATGGTTCTCCCAGAGTTGATAAGTAGCTCAAAAGTGTAGCATAGCAAAGTTAATGTTAACTATTTCATGTATTTGAATGGAAAATGCTAAAACAATTAGCGCCATACTCTGGGAGGCATAGTTAAATAAAAACACAGATTTGGGTGGTCTAACCTAGTTTGCTAATTAGTCAATTAGTCATGCTTTCTAACCAAGTAGGATCCATTTGATAAATTTGGTTGTTTCTAGCAAAACGTTTTTGTGATTGAATGGAAAATAAAATGGCACTTGAGCTGAAAGGGAGCTGTCAATCAAGTGTAATCTGACCACGCCCCCCACAGTCCTGAGACATGGTCTGAGCAGCCAGATTAGCTGTTTTTGCACTGGGTTTTATAATAGTTATTAACGTTTTTAATCGTTCAAATTTGGCTGGGTGGTTAATATATTTTTCTGTGGTGTGACAAACTCAGAACACATATTTATTATTGCTTTACCCGGACTTTAATATACAAAGACAACTTCCAAGTTGCATAATTATAAAAGTACATTTAATCCGAGCATTCCATGGAAGGGAGTTGGAGATCTTTCTGTAAAAGATCATTGAGCAAACTTGGAAAATGCGAAGTATGCACAGTAGATTGAAATGAGTTCTTCAGTGGGACAGTAATTCTATGTAACCTTATATCACTATTATGCAAACATAACCTTCAGGTTGCATATAAAAGTACTCTTTGACACCGTTAGGGAATTCATTTATACTCAATAACATTAAAATGTTGTTTCAGTTTGGTTGTTCTGTGGTTGATATTCAACCTCCACATCATTTTAACCCATTTCACCCAAGAAGTTGTGCAATCAACCTGCCGTCAACCTCTGCATTGATTAAATGTTTGCTGGGAATTTGTATAGTATAGCGTCGTTTAAGCGCTTAGTTTGTTGTTTTAATGTGCAAAATAAACCCTTTTCAATAGCTCCTGTGTGCTTTAGACTTGTGCACAATCGTTCTTTTATTCTGAAAAGGTCCGACCGGAAGTCTTATTGTTGTTGTCGCTAGTTCTATGGGGTCCAGATGGGTACCATTGGCGCAGCTTGTAATGCGTCATCTTTGGTGTGTCGCCTTTCATGTTGTTCAATGGTGTCGCCCGGTCCTGTGCTTCAGAGCTAACGCTAGCTAATATTTATCTTACTTTGACTTGCTTAAAATGTCTAGAATGCAAATCCTGAGGTTGTTGGTGAACGAGCGATTAACTGCAGCTGCTGAAGAGATATTTGGAGTATTTGAAAGAACCATGGAAGAATATGAAGTCGAGATCAATCACCAGCGTAAGCAGCTGGATGCTCTGAAGCTCGTTATTCGAACAGGTTTGTAAAGTCAAAAGTAAAGGTACCCCCAAGTAGCGTAGCTACTCCGACAGTAGTGACCTATAATCTTACACCGTTTTCCTACTCTACTAAGTTACCTAATGGCTAAAAACGAGCATCCCTGCTGCATTTGTACAGGAGTCCTCACCCGAACTGCTTCGGATTTGGATTTAGACATAGAACAATTAGATATGGTATTAGAAGTGGTTGAGAATGATGAATGGCTCCTCTGTTTGTGGACTATAATAATGAATGGGGACTTTTGTACGTTTGAGACCGCTTGCGTTTGTAGGCGCTGCGCTGCACCGCACTTTCGACACAATTGCAAACACAGCCAGCAACTGTGGAGCGCCGAATGTAAATGCATCTTTTAAGAAACGGTGCAACTTTTACATGTCACTTTTTCTCATATTTAGGGTAAATGTTAAACATTTAACCTAAATATTTAATTTAGGCAATGCCTAGCTAAATATTTAGCTAAATGTTAAATGTGTTGATGGCCAAACTAAATATTTAGCTAAATGTTGATTATATTTAACTAAATGTAAATGTAGAGATTGCCAAGCTAAATATTTAACTAAATGTAAATGTAGAGATTGCTCAACTAAATATTTAGACAAATGTTAAATGTGTAGTTTGCAAACATAACATTTAGCTAAATGTAGATGTGATTGCCAAACTAATTAGCTAAACATTGAGTACGGGCTTCTCCAGTTGAGTTCTGTAATTTTTAGTGTTATGCTAGGCTAGCACCGAATGGATTGGCAAATTCAAACCAGCTTCTGAGTGAATCATCACTGCCAAATATGAAGGTGAGTGTAATTTCGTTCGCTACTATCCCATTGTTAGCTAACATTAGCGAGCTAGCTGATGCTAATGTTCATAAGTTCATTCATCAAAAGACTCGAGACGATGGTCGGGGTTCATAACTAGAAAAATGAAGAATTGGTAAGGGATGGGGTGTATGATGAAGCTGGCCTACCTTGTCCTGACTCAGAATATCAGTAATAAGTACAACAATATCAATTCAAGTATTTAACAGCTGCTACTGTTCCCCCCCCCCATGATCCAGCTGGAAGGGCAGCACATTAGATGTGTTAGTACAACACTGTACTGCATGTGGCACTCTACTCTCTTGGTAAACAATATTTTTCTTGTTCAGGTATAGGTTTTCTTGCAACTTTGGCAAAATAAACCCTCAATGTTCTTTCTATTTTAGAGCACAGTTTAGCTTATCGCACTACACACCTCCATGCATTACACTCATAGCTAGTTTCGCTCCCTCTGAGTAGAATCAGCTCAAGACAGATAGGTCTACAAGGGCCAGTAACCTTAGTTAGTAATCACTTGTTGAGTTGAGGACATTATCGAGCACAGCTTGTTACGAACCCTGACCGTCGCCTTGAGTTTTTGATGAATGAACTTATGAACATTAGTGTTGGCTAACACTGGGATAGTAGTGAATGAAATTACACTCGCCTTTTAGCAGCGATGATTTGCTCGGTGGCTGGTTTGAATTTGTTAATTTGCCACTTTGTGTCCACTCCGTGCTAGCCTAGCATAACACAAAAAATTATGGAGCTCAGTTGGAGAAACCTGTGCTCGATATAGGTGGAGTCAAACTCACCTATTTGCATGTTAGCTTGGCAATGTCTAGACTTAACATTTAGGTAAATATTTACTTTGCAAACTACACGTTTAACATTTAGTTAAATATTTTGTTTGGCAATGTCTAGATTAACATTTAGTTAAATATTTAGCTTGGCAATGTCTACATTTAACATTTAGTTAAATATTTAGCCTAGCGATCTCTACATTTACATTTAGCTAAATATTAAGCTTGGCGGCTTACACATTTAACATTAGCTAAACTAGTGCAGCCCCTGTTCAAAATGTGACCGTTTGGGGCACGTGCACGTTTGTAACTGGCCGATTGCTTGGCCCCAAGGAAACTATAAACGAAGGAATGGTCATTATTTCATAATATCAGCATTCTAATGCTCGGCTTGGTGCCAGCCTTTGATGCCAATTCTCTTGAAGCCTATAAGAGATGCATGGACACACTAAAACCCAACATTTCTGCCTTGTATGACCTTTGATGAAGAAATGCCTCTACCAAATGAAATAACACATTTCAAAGAACACAGACTGATGGATTTTAAAAATGTGCACATTCATTTATTTGCTGTTGGTCTCCAAGTATCCATTCTATAGCCAAGTGCACGCCTTGCAGTGTATACATGCACAACATATTAATGATGAAAATGTTCTCTTTTTCCACTTAACACTAGAGCCGCGGGGCCGGTGCTGGTCACGGGACTGTTTTGGAATTTTAGAATTCCAATGACTTGGAACGACATGACAATGCCTTCCCTCCTTGACTTTTCCTAAAAGTGTGTTCTTTTGACATCTGCGACGCAAGAATTTTGAGAGAAAAAAAAGTTAGATGCTGTTAAGCCCTTGTAGGTAAGGTTAAATCGACCAAAAGGACACTTGTTGGAAAGCTAAAGGACTTGACAACGACGTGTGAAAAAGTATTCCACCGGGAATGGATGGCTTGAAAAATAACAGTTTCGCCTGGAGGTATAGATATCGACAACAACACCCCTGTCGGCACCGTGGCAGAAAGTTGATGGGGCAACTTGACGTTAACTAGCTTAAGTGTTGTGTGATGTGCTCTCTCGTACAGTAACATTAATGTTAGCTTTCCTACTTTGTCGCCATACAGTGCTCCAAGTCTACCCTTCAGTGCGGCACAGTGCACGTTGGGCTACTGCTTAATTGCTGAATTCAATGTTTAGCTAGCATTAGCTTTAATGTTAACATCAGTGTTTTGAGTTTTTGATGACAAAAGCGGATGTTGTCTGTTTACACTTGGCACTGTGGGGTGGTCACGTTAGATCAGGATGATTGAATGGGATCATTAGCAGCAGGGCTGCTGTTGCATCTATCAGCTGAGCTGAACTAATCATTAAATGCAATTGTAGGCTTATGGTAGGTGTCTGAGAAAAAAGGAGAGAAGAGTACTAAAATGACCAATCAGCAAAGCAAAGATGAAGATGCTTATCAGTCAATCAGACCCCACCCCTTACAAAAACGTTTGAGAAAACAAAGCATGCATGGGGGAAAGACTAGAAAACAGTAGTCGTTTACAAAGATGTGCAAGAGGAGCATAAACATTAATTTGAGGAATTCCTAGAGAGGGAAAAGGGGAGAGCTGGATGAGGAGAGACAGCAACCTGAAGTCAGAGTGGAGAAACATGTCAGGAGAGCAAAGATGAAGATGCCCCCCCCCCACCTACACACAAAAAACTCACATCAGAAGCAAAACAAGCATGTTGAAAAGACAAGCAAGACACAAAAAGAGAGCAGAGAAACAGCCCTTGAAAACTTTATTTACAGACTTTCTGAAAACACATTTTCCCATCTATTACATTTCTGGTATAGAGTTGCTGTAACATAACAGTAAAACCTAACTGATTAATCTAAATGATCTGAAATCATGGTAATTTTCATGAATTCGGTCGTGAATCCAGGGCATCTATTGCAAAGAGTAGGGGGTTCCCTGACATTCCTGGCCATATTCCCAATCAGGTCTCTCACATCAAGGCCACCTAATCGATACAATATGATACGATATTATAATACTTTATTGTCAGATGGGTCTGAAATTTTTCTTGCATCTCAGCAGCTCCATTTGCAAAAAAACAAAGAACAAAAATGAAGACAAAAGACAAAGATGCATACATTTAACATAACATTACAACCACAGAAGATGATATTCAAGGCCCTTCAACGTGCATTTGATCTGGGATTAAAGCTCCATATTTAAATTTAGGATTGATTGGTGCACAAAAGAGTGCCTCAGTGTAACCCTATTAAATTGTGGAACCCTGTATCTCTGGTTTGATGGTAAACATTTTTATTCACTGTTATCACAGTATTGTTCATAATATGAAGGTATGGAATTAAACCATCCCTTTGACTAGTTTTGGTAAAGCTGCCAAGTTAAGCAGCTGACACCTAAAGCAATTTATGCATTTTTTCACATCCAGGTGAACGACTTTTGAAAATATCCTACATTTTTCCAAATGGGGACAGATATGGTGAGTGTAATTGAGGATACACCTTTCCAATTTTAGAACACTGTTTCACTGTAAACACTGTAAACTGCAAGTTTTGGTACCCTAAGTAAATGTGAACAAAAACGGCTAATGCTAAATGTACTTTATCAGCTTGATTTACACGCAAAATATGAGAGAAATATGCAGAAGCCCTGAGAGGCAAGTGAGAAAAAAAACTCTAAATTGTTTTCTCTCCTGTGTTTATGATTTAAGAACAGGTGAAAAAAAGGTTTTGCCAGGATCATCTTTCTGAATTCCTTTGAAAAAAACAAAAACAAACAACAACAAAAAAAAAGTTGAGAACAGGTCTCACCAGGTGAAAGAAAGTTTTGCCAGGGTGCACTAAAACATTAACAAATCAATAATAATAATAATAATAATAATAACTTGGATTTATATAGCGCCTTTCATATACCCAAGGTCGCTTAACAATACAGATTTAACAGAAAACAGACACAGGACAGAGACAAAAACACAGATCAAATACAAACATGTAACAACCAATAGATTTAGACATTGTGAGCAGTCCTGAAGAGGTGAGTTTTGAGGGCTGTTTTAAAAATGTCAAGGGTTTGGGAGTCACGGATGGCCTTGGGGAGAGAGTTCCAGAGGGTGGGGGCAGCCACACTGAAGGCTCTGCGACCAAAGGTCACGAGGTTTGCGCGGGGTTGGATGAGTAGGCCTGAGCCTGAGGACCTCAGGTCTCTGGGTGGGATGTAATGGTGGAGGAGATACGAGTGTTTCTTTGTGGTTAGGCCGTGGAGGGATTTGTAAGTGAGCAGGAGGACTTTGTAAGTGATGCGGGATTTAACCGGGAGCCAGTGAAGACGGATGAGAATGGGGGTGATGTGCTCCCAGGGCTTGGTGCGGGTGAGAACCCTGGCAGCTGAGTTGTGGACGTACTGGAGCAGGTCC
>OMKL01141819.1:0-16315 GCA_900302295.1 Parasudis fraserbrunneri | reverse complement strand
TGATCGGTCATTGGTGGAAACTATGGAAGAAGAGGGCCGTGGTTTAAACTTGGCCTTCCTTGGTTGGTGCGCTAGGCTGGTCCCAGCCTCCCGGCACGTCAGTCTTCTGGTCATCTTACGTACCCTGTTGAGAAATCCTTGGTATGCCTAATATGATGTTATTGTTCCATCCCTGCTCCTAGGCAAGGTTGTAGTGACCTTTGATTACAGTCACACTATGTGCATATTTTTGTAAGACATTTTGAGCATGGATATTTCTTGTGCCACAAGGTTGCTTTTATGCACGCACTTTATCTAAACTATCTATGATATTTAATACATCTTGTACGTTACCCTTACAGAAACCTCACAAAGGACCTAGCTGAAGTAGCAGTGGCTCTTAATCACTACTTTTGTAGCAGACATAAACCATATGTGAACTATTCCTTTAATCCACTCTCTCTCTCACACACACACACACAGAGGAAGAAACACAATTCAATAACCCTTTAAAGTTACTTTATTTGGTCATCTTAATTTATGTAAATATTGAATTTATTTGTTTGTTTGGTTTGAAAAATCAAGTAATTTTGTATACATGTATATTTGTGATGTTTGCATATTGAGTTTACGTCATTGCAAATAGGAAGTGAGGGGATGTGGCTTTTATTCTCCTCGCGTTCTACGTTTTTAGTTTCAGTTTGCACGTCGGCACGTTAATGTGTGTGTCAGTGTGCTTTTCGGCAGAAACATAAACAATCTAACTCCCTACACAAGTTATTAAGAGAATTCAGATGTAATTGCGGGGGGAACACGAAGATTTCAAGCCACACCATCCTCCTTTCTGTATAAGCAGTCAACGAGGTATGTTTTGGAGTGTTACTATCATGTTTAGAAGGTGTATTATGTGTTTAGGTAAACGGTAACATGTAGGGAGTTCACTCACTGTTCATAAAGAACGTGAGAAAGTATGGCCATGGGGCGCCAACGTTACTTCATATAGCATTAAAACACTATTTCAGGGTAATTGTCTCAAATAAATAAACAGGAGTGTCAAACTATAATCGTTTGTTACCTTGGCGTTCTTCTTTTTAGCTAATGTTATCAAAACGTTCTTTCATAGAGACTTGTGCTAGTGACAATAGATTGAAGTCGTGCCGTTCTGACGAGTCCTATGTAGGGTTCCCTGGTATTTGATCCGGATGGGCGTGGTTTTGCAGGACGTAGCAGTGCACGCTTCAGCGAGCTCCAACCGTGCTCTAGTGTGGGTACATCTTCATACGTTTTCCAAGATATGACAAGATTTAATGGCATGTTCTGACTTAACACTTACACTAATGTATCCAAATTATGAGACCTAAGGAGTTGCAACATGTACTGCCTCTGGTGATTGCACCTATTGAAATGTAGTTTGGTGAGGAGTTCCCAAACTTTTTTGCTTAGCAGGTGGCTAATACACTTCCATGTATTTCAAAACACGAAAACTACGGCGGTGAAAAACAATCAGTCAGGTAATTATGAGCTTGTAATTCCAATAGTGTATTTCTTGAAGTGGTATTTTTAACATTGAAGTGAATGGGCACTTCCGCATCCACATGCCACAGTACAGGAGACTTGACCAATAAGGTGGGAGAAGTGAATAAGGCGAATGGCAAATGGATAGAAGAGAAACCTTTTGGTGTGAAACTCTAGGCTATGTCCAACTGAGAAGAGGTGTCCTACCCCTGGCAATATAAGTAGGATAGGTAAGTGAGGAAGGTAGAGTATTATGTCTGTGACCTGGCAGATAATGAAAATAAATTGCACTTAGTTTTATTGTAGGCAACTTTATATAATAACATGCGTGCACCTTTGTGATAATGCAGAACAAAAATCCTGAATTATTTTGGTTTTATGAAAATGAGAAGTTGGACTGAGTAGCAAAGTATGGGCTAGTTTTATTTCTAAAGCTTGGAAAATTAGGCAAACTAGACTGAAGAATACACGCATACAATATGAGATCAGTTTATTTGATGCATGTCAAGTATGAAGGCATATATAATATACTATTCGTGTTTTCCTGTAATTTGTATATTTGGTCTCTTGATGGTCTGCCTTGTAAGCCTGTTTGGGCTGGGCATCTATTGATGCAAGATACTACATTGATATCAGAATACAGACACCCAATCTGAGTAGATTTTTGTTGTTGGACATAATTTAGTCCATCTAAATGTCAATATATTTTAGCACTATATAGTTGTACATATTTTCCAGTATAACATTATGATGGTCAATTTAGGAATATATCCACAGTCAGGTAAAAGTAATTTGAAAATCTGCAGGGAAGTAATCACGGTTATAGTTATGCCAGCAGTCCCCCAAAAAAGAAGAAAATCATCGGTTTGAAGTTCCAATTAGGCGTGAGGTCTCCTATAGGTTTAACCTTGGGGTTAAGGCAAAGATTAGGTTAATAAACAACGTTTTAGGTTGCGGTTTGGCCAGCTTATCCAAAAGCTGAGGAGACGACCAATGCGAGCCGACGAGAACTCATCAGGCACACAACACTCTGTTGGGACACAAGGCATCATCCCCGGGTGAAATACCAAGTTTTCAGGGATTCCCCTCCTATCTAGCTCTGACAATCTACGTTCGCCTCTCTGTTTAACTTCATTTCTGCGGTTTGGACCAACTAACATCAATTTAGTGAACACATGACTCGTAACTAGACAACAGAGGCCTTCACTTGGTGGGTGAGAGAATCTTTTTCGGTGGCGATTCAAGCCAACTTTTGGACTTTAAGGCATGAAATCAGTCATGGATCATCTCTGGTCAATGTGTACATGAAAATTCTACTTGTTTTCTGTGCATTTCCATATATAAATTGTCATAGGTTTGTTTTATATTTCACGGATTTAAATGAGAAAAGATGCACGTCTGCCCCTTTCAGTGCTAGCTTACTGTAACTGCTTGTTAGATAGCAGTGGTCAGTGACTGACGGAGATAGAGAGAGGAGACTTAAGATGTGATTTTTATCCACAATCTCTTTATAACCATCTGGTAATGTAGTGTTATGTCAAAAACCTGTTGTAAACCTACTAGCTAAGTAGAGTCAATCTGAACATGACAAGGTTAGGTTGATGTGTTTGACTTGCGCCGTTTTTTTTGCTGATGGCGTTCTACACATCAGCGACCATGTTTCATGGCCATTCTTAATGGTAAAGATTTCACAAATGCTACACAAGCAAAGGATGTATTTGGGATGGACACAGCAATGCTTAAAGATCTTAGCTTACCACTAGCTAATCCCATCACTAAATTCATTAACCTATCGATATCCCAGGGAAAGTTTCCAGGTGCCTGGAAGTCTCCTATTGCTACTCCAATTTTCAAATCTGGGGATCCCCATTCTACCTGTAATTACAGGCTCATCAGCATCCTACCTATAATGTGTAAGGTTGTAGAGAAATGGGTAGCTGAGCAAATCACAAAAAAAAAAAAAAAAAAATTACAGCTCCTTTCCCCTGCACCCAAAGCAATTTGGAATTTCAGAGCCAACCACTCACTGAGACAGCCAGTTGTTTCTTCTTAGAAAACTTAAAATTACTGTTGGATAAAGGTGGAGTTATTGGTGCAGTGTTTCTGAATCTCAGGAAAGCAGTTGATACTGTTAATCACAGAGTTCTTCTAAGTTATCTAGCATTACGTTTTCTGTCGATGCCCTTAAATGGGTAGAATCATACCTCTCATACCGATCTCAATCTGTTCGAACACATAACCATCAATCATATGCCCTTTGCTTGTGCACTGGTGTCCCACAAGGTTCCATACTGGGCCCAATCTCATTTAGTTTATGTATTAATGACTTGCCATCTGTGTGTGCTGAGGTTGATATCCAAATGTATGCTGACGACACTGTATTGTAAGGAAAGTTTATTTATATAGCACATTTCATACATGGATTTTTTTTTAAAAGAAAGAAAGAAAAAAAAGGAAAGAGCATAGAAAAATAACATAATTTTAAAAAGTATAAAAGGCATGTAAAGAATAAAAAAAAACTGCATTTTTTAATTCAGAGAAAAAGAGAAAATTCAGTGCATTATAGCAGCAATTAAAAGGCAGAGGTGAACATAAAAGTCTTTAGCCTAGTTTTAAAATTAGCCAGAGTTGGGGCAGATCTAAACTCTAAACAACTGAATGTGGCTTCACCATGTTTTGTTTTGATCCTAGGAACAGTTAGCAGACCAGTCCCTGATGACCTAAGAAGTCTAGATGGTTCATAGTGTGGAAGCAAGTCAGAGATGTATTTTGGCCCTGAACCATTAAGTGATTTATAGACAAGTAACAGTATTTTGAAGTCAATTCTATGACACACTGGTAGCCAATGCAAAGACCTTAGGACTGGTGTAATATGTTCTGCTTTCTTAGTCTTTGTTAGAAGTCTAGCAGCAGCATTCTGAATGAGCTGTAGTTGCCTAAGTGCTTTTTGGGGAAGGCCTGATAAAATACCATTACAGTAGTCTAACCTGCTGGAATTGAAAGCTTGAATTCGTTTTTCTAGGTCTTGTTTGGACATGTATCCTATATTGTATGTACATGTTGGCACGAAAAAACAAGTTGCTGTTAAACTTGGTTCAATCAGTGTTGCCTGCAACTAAATGTCTAAAACTGCCTGCATGTTCTTTCCCAAGACAAGATGGCTCTACTGTAGAGACAGATTTTTTTTGTGTCTGGAGAAAAGTTACAGGTTGTAAAAGAATTTAAATACCTTGGAATTCTGATAGACTCACACCTCAACTTCAGGGCTCCAGTAAAAAAAAAAAAAAAAAAAAGTCTGTAAACGATCAAATTAAATCTAGCCAATTTCAGATTCATAAGAAACTATATGTCCACTATATATCAAAGATGTATTTTGTATGACGTTTGTTATGACCCAGCTCTTGGCCACAACAAAAATGGAGACACACACAATATAAGGGAAACATTTTCAGGAATTTATTACTAAAAAAGTATATGGCTAAACAAACTCTTACCAATAATCCAATGGGAAGTGATAATCAGTAAATCAGTAGTGTAGGTGAGTGGATGAAATAGAAAGTATGGTGAGGTGGGTGTTGTATGGTGGAAAATAAAGAAACAATAAGTCAAACAAAGAAGAAAGGGTGCTTGGGAGAGAGGAGCCAGCAGCAAATAGACTGGTGAGCCTTTTAAGGCTAGGGAAGGAAAACCCAGGCCAGCTGTCCTGAATCATCCTAATGGTTCTCCAGCCCCACCCACCAGGTAGCCTGCTTGCTTGAATGCGATTATCTAGTCGGTCAGCACTAAAAATCACTTCTCTGTTGCTGCCGCCATTGTTGATGTCAGTCTGCACAACCCGTTCTCCAACTACTGTACATGCATGTATTGTTCGTTGTTGTCTGCGTCTCTTGGTGTGGCTCTCTGTGATTCATGTGTTTCGGTACCGTTTGTGTTGCTTGCTTCATGTTCTGTATGCCTTTGGTTCTGCCTGTGCGCCTCAACTATTTGTTTAAAGCTTCACGTACTACATGCATTTATAGGCTACTGCCTGCATGCTTCAACTGTATTTGCTTAATGCTGCTTAATGTTGTCACGTCATTTTAGCTGTATTAACATTAATGTTAACATTCTCTAATCTAGCATGTCAATTTGATCAATGTTTTGTCATGAGTTGCTGCTTGCATCCTATTTTAATAATTGTGTTTTTATCTTAAACCTTTTTTTGTTTTTACTTTTAGGGAGCTTATTGTAACATCTGGCCAGGGACTACAGATGAAAACAGCAATGTTCACAACACCACCACCACACTAGTGTACATTTAAGACGTTTTCATACACTATCACAACCCAACCAGCTCTGACACCTATCTGCCACACACACAACATGCATACGGGGCAGCGGTGGTCTACAGGTTAGAGAAGTGGGCTTGTGACCGAAAGGTCACTGATTTGATCCCCAGAGCGACAGGAACATTTGAGTGGGGGAGGTGAATTAATTATGTTCTCCCCTCCCTCAACAACCACCGCTGAAGTGCCCTTGAGCAAGGCACTTAACCCTGAGATGCTCGGTGGCAAACAGTACGAGACTGTGGTTGCACTGGGGAGCTTAGTTCCAGTTGTCGGTGTGTGTACTTACGTGTGTGAAGCAGGGCTTTGCTGGAAAAGAGCCTATGTGGTCGGCGAATCAATCAGTCAGGGCCGGCCCAAGCCCATATGAGGCTCTAAGCAGAATTTGATTTGGGGGGGCCCCCATGCCTCTGCGCCACCAATACTATTGACTATTGTCAATGCTTGATCATTCGCACACCTACAGCTCCCAAACTACTTGTATCCTGTTGTCTTTGTAAAGCTGTATAATGGCGGGCATTCATAAAGCTGCCATGGCATCATTTAGGTTACAAGAGTCCACAGTGCAACGCGCACAGAGCATTGTTCTTCCACAGTCAGAGGCAGCCGGCTATAATGAGGATGCCTCCTAGCCATTACCATCCTAGCCAACTAATGTTAGCGCAGCTTAGCTAGCTAGCTAGCAACATCCCGGCGATGTGGCAGTCCTTAAATCAGCATTTTCTTCATTGGTGACTTTTAGCCTCTCTATACAACATTTGTATCTTTCCCTCGGGTTCCTGCATGAATAGGAGTGTTCAATGCAATACGCTAGGGCAGTGATATGGTTTTGCCAAAGACAGGAGGGTAGTGGCTAGAAGGCAGCCGCATTACAGCAGGCTATCTGTGACAACAGCAGGCTACCTGTGACAATCTGTGCACACTGCATTGTGGACTCCTCGAGAAACCTAGATGACATCTCTGCAGCTTTATGAATGTCCGCCATTGTATTGATTTTTGCCCAAGAAAATAAATAAATACAACATTTCTTGGTGGCCACGGGGGCTTATGCCTTTGGGCTGGCCTGGCTACCAGTGGTTGTGGTTGCAAAGACTCATGCTTCCTCTTTTCGCGAAAGACATCGCCATTCTCTGTTATGGCACCGTATGACTTGGAAGTGACCTGTTGCAGAACGATGGCTCTTTTAGTCCATGACCCAGGCCCTTCCATAGAGATGGAACATATCTATGGGCCCCTCAATGCAAACCACATCCTTCTCCTGTCGAGGCACGAGAGCAGTGGCTGTGCGATCATGACACGTGTTTTGTTTCTGCTGTAGTCTTCTGGCTTTGTCTGCCCACACCTCATCTGTGTCCAGGCGTGCGTGTGCCACGACTGGGCAATCAAGTATGGATCTTGCGAGACAGCAATAGCTCAGCTTGAGACTTGCCACTTTCCAGCAGTGCTACCCTGTCTGACATCAGGGCCAGGTACGGGTCAGTGTTGCTATGTGCTGCTGTCTTCAATAGTCTTTTCACAATCTGTACCCCCTTCTCTGCTTTTCCAGTGGCCTGAGGATAAAGAGGACTGGTGGTTACATGATTGAACTCATACTCTGAAGCAAATGCCTGAAACTCATGACTGACGTAGGGAGGACCATTCTCAGAAACCAGAGTTAGAGGGAAGCCCTGCCTGGAAAAAGATCAGTTATGACAGCTCTTGATGTGGTACTGGACAAGAGATACACATTTCCGGATAATTGGAATAGTAATCTATAACTAACAATTGGTCTTTGCCCTCATAGTGAAATGTATCAACTCCTACCTTTTTCCCTAGGCTGTGATGGGAGCTCTGTGGTAATGAGGTATTCCTTTGTTTGCTTATAGTGATACTCCTGACATGTAGCACACTCACTGATCAGCTGGTCAATATCAGAGTTCATGTTTGGCCAGGTGCTTTTAGTTTACAACACCCACCGGCATGTTTTCCGGCCCCAGCGTGCTTGCGCCCATTACTGCGGTGTGACTCCCTCCCAACGTTTCCGCGTGCGTGGCAGAAAGTTCACTGGCATGACAAAGTTTCACTGCACCATCCAGAGTTAGGTCACTGTCCCTAAGCATTTTTTTTCTCTCACCCTCTTGTCGAATATTCTGAAAATGACTTGATCGAGTCCTTGAGTGGTTAAAAGTTGCACGTTTGCGCTTTCGTTTTCAAGTCAGTCAAAAAAGCATCAAAGGACGCTGTTTTTGCATGCAGGAGCGAAACGCAAATCTCTCCATAGATCTTTTTTTTTTTAGGTGTGCAGTATTCATCGAAAAGTTTCAGCAGACCTTATCCAGATCATTCTTATCACCATCAGCCGCAAATGTAGATGTATTATACACCTTGATAGCCTGTGAGCCAGCCGCTGTTAGCAACAAAGCTACTTCACGTGTTCCAGAGCTAGTCGAGGCGCCAGTTGCTGTGATGTAGAGAAGAAAACGTCTGAAGGCACGCCACTTTTCGTCTAAATTTCCTTCTAGTTGCAGACTAACGGGAGGTTTTACTCTCTCCATCGTAGAAGTACGTCCTTATCGTGTGTTCTACAAATCCTGGTACCATGTAATGTGTTATATTGATAGGTAAATAATAGTCTCACAATCGGCTGTGTGGTAAGTCCGGCACGTTCAAGTTTCCAACACCTCACGACAGCCGTCAACTATCGGTCTTTACGACAGCTACTGTTAGCAGTACAATGCTGATCTTCAACAACCTGATACACAGCATTCTCATTTACAGCAAGGCCCCCGAGGGAAAATGGGAGTGAGGTTTAGAACAAACCTGTTTGGCTGTGTGCTATTGTTCTACCACACACTTATACATTCTTTCTCTTAAAATAGTTGCATTGCACTAGTAGTGTCATTCTGCACTGTCACAGTCCTGTCAACGTCATTTTGGTGCAGACGTCGGCTTCAAATATTAGTGAATTTGGGTATCCTCTGCATAGGTCTACTTCAAAATAAGAGTTGAGGAGAGGCCTTTGTTTGTCACCCAAAGGTAGGCTGTTATTTAATACTCTTGGTCATGTAATAGTTAAAGCTTGTTCTCTCAGAAGTACATTTTGTTATAAATACAAGCTCTCTAGCCCCTCTATGTGGACTTAGCGTACCTTAGTGGCTGAGAACAGACTGACGGGGTGACTAAACCAGTCTAGATAGTTAACTTTTTAGTGGAACAATTTCAAGCTTCTTTTTTTCATTTATTTTCATTCATTTGTTTGTTCATTTTAAGCTGGACAATACTCATTTGATCAATATGCCGTTTTCTGTGAATTATCAGTAAATTTTCACTATCAATTGCTCGTTCTTTCCATTGTCACTCTACCGTTTCATCTGTACAATCAGAACCTTTAAAAATCAATAATGGTGGCCGCGAAAAATGCAACGAGTCCCCAAAAGGACTAATAGCTATAAAACAAATGCACCACACAAACTGACAATGTATACATGAATTCCCTTTTTTAAAGTCTTATTTAACCAAACATGTTTGACTATGAAGAACCTGATTTACAGCATTCTGATTTACACCCTGGGGGGAACAGATTTAAGAGAGGGAGGACGACAAAGCGATGTGGATTTTATCACAAACCGGTTTAGTGTAATTGCAGCCGTTTGCAGTCACATTCACAGACTCTAATGACACGTCTGCGGCGACATACCGAGTCAGACAATATTAACATAACCTGCCAATGTGTAACGTTTTTTTGTAAGTCTTATTCAAAGCCCAAATGTGGGATATTCTTTACCATATCAATGAGGGGTATAATCACATACATTCTTGTGGTGAAATACAGTATTAGGAACTGTCTTAAACCATTGTAAATCTGAATAATTGGATGCCCTACAGTATAGGTTTTACTCCAGTGTTTACAAAAATTACTTATGGAAATATTACAGCTGCAAATACAGCAAATACAATTATATAAAAATAATAATAAATAAAATAAAAAAAAAGCCCTCATATTTCACTGTAGTCTAGCATTAGTCCTTGCATGAAGAGCTCAGTCAATCAAGTCAAGGAGAGAATGAAAACTAGTCTCTGTTCTCACTACTTATTATTTGGTGGTGTGGCTATCCATCTCTTTTACATTTGGACCTGTCATGGTTTGGAAACTCTCTCTCTGTCTCTGTCTCTCTCTGTCTGGTCTGGTTGTTTTATTGTCTAGTTATTTCTATCATGTTTCTTTGTCTTGATGCAGTTCTATGTATCGTGTTCCTGTCTAGTTTCCTTGGTTGTGGACTTTTTGTTTTCTGTAGTTCTTTGTTAGTCCGTTTCCCCTCCCAGGTGTCTCTTGCTGTAATCATCCCAGATGTTTCTCATTTTGTAATTAGCCTCTGTGTATTTTAGTACCCTGTTTTCTGTTCAGTCATTGTCAACTATTAGATGTCAGTCTCTACCATGTGGTTTTATTCGTTTTTGTTTGGTTGTCAGCACGGCTGTCACCTTCTATCCCGATTTCCTGTGTTTGTATCCTGCCTGCCTTTTTATGTCTTCTATTAAAACACCCATGGAAACTTCCACTGCCTCCTTTGTCCAGTATTTGGGTTCTACACACCAGCATTGTAACAGGATCACCGACGGGGCCTTTAGCTAATCAAGTTTACAATGAACAACCTGATTTACAGCTTTCTGATTGACCGCAATACCCTGAGGAACTCGTTTCACGACAGGAGGGATTCCCACAATCCTGCTCGCAGTCATTTTCTCAGAGGCCTACTGTAGATCTAGATTTTCATAGCAGTACCTGGTACGGTCAACTTATACATAGCCCCATTTGGAGGTCTTCTGCATACAGTTGGCATAGAACTATCTTGCCGAAGGGCCCCCTAGTGGCGTAATACAGCCACGGTGGCCTCAGTGATCACGTTATTCAGGTATGTCCTGATGTCCTGGAAGTAACACCCTCCCCTTTCCCCACCCACAGCCTGGCGTTGACACGTCAATCACCTTGTTCTGTGATAAGCAGTCTGTCATCCTCTCCGCTATACGGCACTCAAGAACATCTGTGGTACCACATTCTGGAGGTAGGATGAAAATTACTTGTGTGAAGATTGTCTCTCTCTTTTGGAACCATAATTCCTCCTGCTCTTGAGCTACCAGGGGTTGTCTGCTTCCTCCATGGACTTTCAGCCTTCAGAAAGATATTGACATGCAGAAAAGGCTGTGTGTGAGAGTGAGTGTGTGTGTGTGGGAAGAGCGCAAATCTCCACACAAAAAATCTAAATAAATGTAATGGGCCTAATCTTTAAAAAAAATAATAATACAAATCATACAAATTGTGTGCAACAGTTGAGTCAGTGTCTGTTAATTATATTTTCATTGTATTATATGTCAACAGTACAGAGTACATACAGACCAAAGTCCATAGGGGTTTGCTAGTAAGAGGAAGTAGTCTGAGAGGAAAAGACAACTGGCAAGAGAAAAAATGGTTCAGGTAGAATTGTTTTTGGTACTAATTTTGAAATTGGTACTGAAAAAACTCAAAGGGCAAGAAAAGAATTCGGAGCCTTAGCCATATTTTGTAGTCATTGGTGACGTTGTCGAAGGGTAGAGTCCCTCTCCCAGCACAATCAATGCTGTGCTTCATACTGGATACCCAGCTCCTCCACAAAACTAAAATAAAGTTAATAGAGCCACAATGAAAAGCGCTTAAACATAGCCTACTTGAAAACAAACTTCGTCCAACTAATTTAGATGGTCAAATAAATCCCGGATTGTATCTTTAGAAAGAGCCTTGAATTGTGGACTTGTAGATTATGTTACTTTTACCAGAATACTTTTCTATCAGGACATTAGCCTACGTAATAACGCAAGGAACTGTTTTGGGTTGGCCTATTCTTTCTCACCACTGTTCGAGTATATTTGTTTATGCAGTCAAATAAAAACGTAAGCCTAATTGGCCATATTATTATTAGATCATAAAATTATTACATTTTTTTTTTTTATATATATATATCTTTATGTTCCTGATGTAACACTGCAGCGATGGAGGAGAAAACACACCTGGAGAAAGGAGAAGACCATGCACGGGGAGCAGAACTCAACTGCACAACTGCAGCAGCAAATAGCGGGGACGTGGACGCGCGCCCGGTGTGCACAGCCCCTCTCCACTCCGCTGCATCCCGTCTGTCTGCTTGTTGTCATGGAGGAGCAAAGATGGCGGTCCTGGCCTATAGCCTAGGCAAACGAGAAATAAATCAGCATTTTACCATTAAAAATGCTAAAATAATATCTCTCGCTGCTGTGATCTTACTCCTCGTGTTTCACACGGCTTCGCGGTATTATGGAGGTGAGTGCTCGTCTCTTGATACTGGTAGCGATAGTGAAACACTTGACAGACACACACACACACACTGATGGCTAACGTTAGCTTGCTAGTTCTACTTGAAATCTGCGGTTAGCCTGTTTGAGGCTTATATATTGAGACGTGCAGGTTGCAAGCATAAGGGTATTTTAAGTTACACCCAGGACAGATGGGAAAATTGGCTATCCAAATGTAACATTAGGTAGCAAACATGACGTTAGCTAGATCAGCTTTGCTCAACTAACGTTTGTAAGATTGTTAACATTGCGTCCTCCATACGAACCAAATTCTATGTTTACATTTTGTCATCAGCACACGCTTGGCTTGTGAAGCTGCGAGCAGGTTGATGCTAGCTAACGTCAGCTAAGCTGCAGCTATTAGCTAGCTAGAACGTCATCTAGCTAACGTTACAATATGTCCTCGTTATCTTGTCCAACACACATGCAGCTAACGTTACCTATGTGTCTAACGTTAATGTTTTTGATGAAATCTTTTGTTTGATTGTGCTGCAACCTCATGTTTTCTAACGTTAGCATAGTAAAGCTGTAACCATAACGTTACGTTGTAACTCTTAACATTACTATGTAACCTAGCTAAACGTTAGTTAACGTTAGGACACTTATTTGCAGGTGTGATAATAACCCCAGCTATGTTATGCTAACAGTGTTGCAGCCCCAACACTCCGGAGTCCTGTCTGCCCATGAAATCGAGGGCATTGGGCACCGAGTCCCCTAGCCATTTATGAATAATTGTCTGGCATGCATCCTGCATGCATCCGCCTCCTTGATGCTTTGCATACAGTGAGCTTTGTTTACCGAGAGGCGTGTGATACAGAGGACTGTGTGTGTGTGTACACTCTGAAACAGCTGCTCTTGTCTGGCTTGTGATGACACTAGATGCCCCCTTCTCTTGCCAGCCGGGCCAGCCAGTCATCTGCACCCGCTTTGATGCACTGATTAATCGCAGATTGGTCTATTCATTTTGAACACAAGCGGATGAGCGCTGAAACATTGATGGCTTCATTTTTTGTTGTTGCACTGCCCGTCTGAGCTGCATGTTATCTACTAGTCCTTTGAACGCGTCAAATGAAAAGCCAGAGCGCTATAGAGGCGGTAGGATTCTGTCAACCCAGAGAGAAAGCGAGAGCAGCGAATTTTTTGTCTGGGCTTACTGGGGTGTTCTCTCTGTCTTGCCTTCAGGCGGAGACACATGTGAGTGGCTGTTGTCCAGCGGTCGCTACTTGGGAGAGAGTGTGTGGCAGCCGTATGGCTGTATGATGCACAAATACAAAAGCACGTGAGTCACACCATCGGGGGGGAATGTGAAGAGCGAGAGGGAGAGAGAGAGTGTATGAGAGAGACAGAGAAGAGGCCTGTGTGTGTGTGTGTGTGTGTGTGTGTGAGAGAGAGAGAAATGATTGTGTTAGATAGCTCAAGAGTGTACGTGTGTCTGCATTTTATTTGTGTGATGGTGGACGGGGGTGTGTTGGAGCCGACTGGCTCACAGATGGGACAGACAATGTGGAATGACTCCAGGTTTAATTATAGAACAACAATGAGCCACCAAAGAGTGTGAGTAAATGTTGCAGTCTGCAGTTGTTGTTGTTGTTGTCATCTGATTACGATGATGAGCTATCGGATGGCTCACGTTCATTTTTCCCCACACAGTGAAGCCAAGACCTGCCTTGCGGAGAAGAGGGTGGCCTTCGTTGGCGACTCGCGAATCAGACAGCTGTTCTACTCCTTCATCAAAATCATTGACCCTGCGCAAGCAGAGGATGGGAACAAGGTATGGTAGAAATAAAATGGCAACAAGTAAAACGATTGGTTCATCGGTGCCCAGACGCTGAGTGACGCGTGGTGGTTGGAGCCACATGTATACTTCCCCTGCTGGCATGGGATCGAAAAACCCAGCAGAACTCCATCCTGTGTCTCTCCCTTACAAATCTTAAAAAATAAATATATATTAATAATAATTACAAATAAAAAAAAAAACTGTCTGCACCAATAATGGATAATAATATTAATAACAATAACAATAATATTGAGCGACTGGTGTGAAGAATTCATTATCTGGGAGATGTCCCGGTCACCGAGCTAATGCGTATCAGGTATTTGCAACAGCCTGGGTTCGAATCGGACCCGAGGCCTCTGTTGCGTATCATACCCTACTCATTGCATGTCATACCCTCTACCGTGTTTCCTCTCACTCTGCAGAGCTGTCCAATAAAGCATAAATGCCCTTAAAAAAATCTATTCTTAAAAAATTCCATAATGGTTTAAAAGGGGAAGGAAGTATGCAATGCTGATTGCCATGTCTGTATTGGTCTGTCCTTGGTTGGGCAAGAAAAGAGGAACAATGACTGGCTGACTTTCTCTCTCTCTCTATTCATCTCTCTTTCCCTCCCTCTCTCTCTCTCTCTGCAGCATGAGAACATTCCCTTTGAAGATGAGAGCGCCGCCGTCAACGTGGTGAGCTATTCCTGGTTGTCTTTTCATCTCCCCTGTCAGTCATTGTTTCCATGCCAAAATAAATAAATAAATGATGATTTCACTTAGATCTCCGGGTTCTAAAGTTGTGTCAGTTTTGTTTGTTTGTTTGTTTCCTTCGGGGGGTGGGGGGCGGGGTGTTGTTGTTTGGTTGGTTGGTAATGTTCTGGGTTGAGAAGGAAAAAAAAAAAGAAGCAGTCTTGTTGTGATAATGTTGAAACTACCATCTTCCTGTTCTGGATAGGACTTCCTGTGGTATCCAGAGGCAAATAACTCCATGAAGGACCGTTTGATATCATGGACAGAGGTGAGCAGAGACGTTCATTGGGTTTTGCCGTCACTTACATTTGACTATCTCTTACTTGAGAGATAATAGAAATGAATTACTAACTATATAGTGTAAGTGTACCAGTATGTGTGTGTGTATATATATATATATATATAGTGTCATATGATGAAGTACAGTCTTATCGTATATCTTGCATAGGCTATTTCCATATGTGACGTCCTGTTGTCCATGTAGTGTGTGCGTCAGTATGCACTGTAATGTCAACGTGTCTCTGCACCAAAACCATGAAATTCCAGTGTACATTTATTATTGAATCTAGTGAATGAAGTATTTCTTGATCCAGAATGCCCAGAAAAGGTCAGCAGAACCGTCACGTCTATTTGCAGCTGGATTTGATTTTCTCGTCGTTTCTTATCTTTAATTCGTTCCAGGAGCCGGCGACAAAACCAGAGGTTCTCGTCCTCGGCGCTGCCACGGTAAGACGCCTCAGAGCCGCTTATCTATTGCGAAGCAAGCCTGACCAAAGTTTTAATTTTTTTATAAATGAGCCGCTCGCTGAGGGTAAATGGTGGATTAATTCCATTCCGTCTCCGTCCCACAGTGGTCCATCAAACTGCACAGCGGGAGCAGCGAGACCCTGCAGCAGTACAGAGTCAACCTGACGGCCATGGCTGTTCCCCTGGAGAGCTTAGCAGAGGAAGGGGAAGTCTACTGGGTCCTACAAGGTGAGCTTGTAGACCTGGATCAAAGATGGGTATCGATACTCATGGGAGAGATATTCGCTTGTCTTGTCTTGTTGCTGGGGGATGTCCGATGATGAGTGTTGTCTCATGTTGTTGCTAGGAAACATCAGTGGATGACTGTCTTATCTTGTTGCTAGGAAATATCAGTTGATGAGCGTTGTCTATGTACATATGTTGCCCCCAAAAATTGTCTTCTGCATCATCACCATAAGTGTGATGATAATGAGAAACCTTTGGGCAACATTGCCCAAGAAAATGTCTCAACGATCTGTAATTGATTTAAAAAATATAAAGGAAAATAATAATAATTGTTACCAAGACACATTCTGTTGCATATTTTGTCTTGTGTCTCACTTCACTTCCCGTTGACAGGTATGTGTCAACTGTCATGTTTGCCCTAAAAATGTGGTCAGTGTATCACCACCCTAATATATAAAACACTCAATCTGTCAGACATCTGACCTCTCTTTCACGCGTTCTTTTCACCGCTCCCCCCCCCGTCCGTTCCGCCCGTCTCGTCCCCAGACCCGGTGAACGAGCGCGCGCTGAGCGAGAGCAGGAGGATGATCACCAACCAGCAGGTGGAGCTGTATAACGAGGCGGCGGTCGGGGCTCTGAACAGCAGCAAGCGGGGTGCCAAGGCCCGGGTCAAG
>OMKL01141818.1:0-13760 GCA_900302295.1 Parasudis fraserbrunneri | reverse complement strand
GAGCTTTCTGCCTCAATGGATTTAGCTGTTTCAGTCACAGCATCATTGTCGAATAAACGCACTGAGGAGTCGTGGAAGGAAATCCAAGTTAAATCCGCGGACCTGTGCATCAACGCAGGCATCAACCAGGGCGAGACACACGAGAGGAGACGGACACAGCCCCCCAGACGGCTACAGGAGTTTGTTGTTGAGGCCCCAATCGAGAACACGCCTGTCACATCCCAGAGCCCAGATGTGCTGCGGACGCAGTGTTTCTACCCAGTGATTGACAGGCTTGTGGAGGAAATGAAAAGACGCTTCTCTACTGAGGCTGGAGGTGTCCTAACCGGAGTGTCAGCACTCAGCCCCACACACGCTTCTTTCCTGGACAACGAATGCCTGATGCCAATGGCAAAGTTCTATGGTATAACAGAGGAGAATTTAACAGCAGAGCTACACCAGGTCAAGCGCCTGCTGGAGAGAAAAGGAAATAAGGGACACACAGTCAATGACACGACTGAGTTTCTGGATTTAATGCGACCCTACCAGGATGCGTTCACAGACATACACAAGCTTCTCTGCATTTCATTGACCCTGCCCGTGACATCTGCTTCATGTGAGCGCAGCTTTAGTTGTCTCCGGCGGATCAAGAACTATTTGCTTAACAGCAGCGGGGAGGCAAGGAACTGTAACTGTTTGTGTGCTTCTGATTAATACATATTGTAGCATCAGGGGGAGAAGTGAACTACGATTTCCAGCAGTCCTGGTAGAGGGGGTTATGGGCGTCCAGCCAGTTTTGTTGTTGCTATGGACTCTACTGAGTGTTCCGGTTGCCATGCGCATGAGTGTGTGTGTGTGTGTGTGCTTTTGGCTAAAAGAGACCACCGTTTCTTCCATTCTCGCTACAATATTTTCGTTACCAACAGTAGCCTGGTGCAATGTGTTTTTAGTTGTTTAGGGTGTGCTACTTTATGCATTGACTATGCATTGAAATTCTGACATTAAGCTCAGCCCAACCTCTATACTGTCAAGCCACACCATAGCCCTACCAAGCAATACATTCTAGCGTCGCCACTGCATCAGGGTGATAACAGCTTAGTGTTGTTGTTTTTTTCTCAACAAGTAATACATTTAGATTTTAATCTTCACATGCAAAACAACCATAACAGCAAGTTCTCATGAACTATTTATACTTAAGTAATAAATTATCAGTACTGTCTGCTCCATTTTTTTTCAAAACATTCATATTCATATATTTACATTATAAAACAAAATAAAGTATGAAAACAGACATGTAGATACAGAAATGTTTACATAAATATATGTAACAATAAAATTACCAGTCAACAAAATTTAAACAAGTATTAAAAAAAAAAAAAACAGCAACAACAAATAGAACAAAAACATTTTTAACACTGATACATTCATCATTGTTCACGGTGGCTCATACAGTCTGTGAGGGCCAATGGCGTACTACTTGGAGCAACTCAGGAAGTAGCTGTTTCTCAGCACGCGGTACAGCCTCTTACTACTCAGGCTGAACTCAAACATATAGGGCCCACTGTAGATGTAAGTATAACCTGGGAAACAGAGGTTGAAAACACATAGATATTACATTATGTACGGTAAGGTATGAGACCATGTAAACTGCTGAGTTTGCAGGCCTACTGTAGAGTGCATTGCAAATTACTATACAGTTGATACATTAGAGAGAGTTTCTATGTCATTAATATATGCTTGCCCTTTCCCTGAAAATCTAATGTTTGCCTGATACACAGACTGAATTGGATTTTGTTTCTCTTCACTGATAGTTAAAAATGAGTCCAGACTCACAGCTAGTGATCGAGAAACGTTCATCATCCTGGTGATCACTTTGTTTTTTCTAGGCACTCTCAGCGTAGAATACAGGGGATTGTATCACTCACCTTTGTATTGAAGTGCTGCTGTCACCTTGCCATTCATGCCAGGGAAGGTGAGTTCCACCGGCTTGGGGAATCCCCTGTCCATAGTCCTTCTGGCCTCATCATAGCTAAAGAAACACAGACATGAATGAGATTGACTACAGCAAAGTACAGATGGAAAAACCATTCAGATTTTTCCATCATCAGGGGAAGGCATAGATAATATATTTATATAATTCAATCAAATAAAATGGATACTGCATTTGAACGGACCTGTAATATTTGTCACCAACAAAGTACAACGTCTTGCGAGACTCCTCATCGTAGAGGGCGGCGTCAACTTTCCTTACACTCTTGGGCAGGCCGACGCTGGTGAGTCTTTTGGGATAGCCTCTTACAGCGTTGTAGCCAGAGAAGGCCCAGACTTTGCGACCTGGGGAACCATGGAAAGAGAAGAGTTGATAATTTCATGTCTAAAGCGGAGTTTAGACTGTTTGGTGCATTTGGGAGGATAAGGAACTATTGATTGTGACATTTTGAAGATGCTGACCTTTAAAGAGGTAGATCCTGTCTGATTGCTGGCTCTCATACGCAGCATCAATGTCGACAGGAGCGTTTGGCCAGAAGTTGACGATGAGGCTCTGCTGGGGTGTGCTGCTCTGAGGGTAGCTACGCCAGAAGAAACTGAGAACAGACAATACCGGGACATATAACCCAAGTCCTCCCATCTATAGACTGCAACGTTGTACAACGGCCTTCGGGTTATTAGTCATACAAGCTCTACCATACATACCCGTCTTTGAAGAAAAACATCTCTCCTCTTAGGGTGGTTACTGCATCTAAAACCATGGTTGAGTCACAGGCTTGGGGAGTGGTGGGAGGGGTCGGTCCAGCCTCAGCAGGGTCAGGATTAGAACCTGGAGGTCAAACAAACTCATTAATCGTCGAATATTTGCAGCGTTCTACATAGCACGGTAATCTAGTGTAACAGTGGTCACATATGTAGGTACTGTACTAGCAGGCTCTTCACGCTCAGCACCATGTGATCACGTATGTTAAATACTGCGGTCTTATCCATTCCGCCACCTGAAATGGATCCAACTCAGTTGGCGAAGTGGGGGTATTTTAACTTTGGAGAGAGTTTACACCAAGGGGCTACCATTGCAAAGTTTCAACCTCATTACACTAGCACAAGCAAGAGCACAAACTCCTCCTCCAGGCTCATCCATGATGGCTCCTTTGGAAATAAGTATTTGGCCATGGACTATTCGTTCAAACAGGTCATACTAAACCAAGCAGTTAACGGTACTTACCATAGAGAGACTGGATGCCACTAACGTCATCGCGAGGCAAAATGAAGGTGTCAGGGTTTTTGAAGCTGTACATGGGGTACATGAGAGCACCAGGGTCATCAGAGTGGGACAGACCCAGGGAGTGGCCAAACTCATGGGCTGCAACCAGGAAGAGGACATAGCCTGGAATTGAAATCACCAGATTACAGATTGGCTGTGGTTCACTTGAGTGACGAGCAATTACAATGTTTCATAAACTACACACCGAAAAAATTTAATAATCAGTTATTACATAGAATCAGTTTATGTGATATATGTTCCTAATTATTTTAATTTGTGGTGATCGATTGAGGGACTCACCTGTGTTTGAGTTGAAGGTGAAGTTCTCATCCTCATCAAAATGGGCATCTCCTCCAATGCCAGAGGACGGGGCAAAGGCATGGGCTAGGGTGCCATCAGGACCATCAAAAGGATAAAAGTCTCCATGCGCTTTAAACAAGAATACCTTCATGTGAGCTACTGTAATTATGATACCATTAAAGCCATGTCTGAGTAACAGGTAATCTTTGATTCTACATCAATATGAACAGACCATTGCTAGTTGTAAGTAAAAATATGTGCGAATTCAAATAATCTTTGTTGCATTGTATGTCAATGGATAAAGATGATTTTAATGCGATTATGCTTTTGGCTAACCAAACCCCAAGAGGGTGAGCTAAGATAAAGGCAGACTATTTTCAACCCATCAAACTATGAAGGAAAAACACCAAGGTGGGTACAAGCATTGGCATGCTAGTGGAATAGTTGTTGTGATTTGAATGACTGTGAGTTAAGTGAAGGATTAAAGTCAAAGCATACATGCACTGTACTCTGCCAAGTAAAAATGTTGACTGGCAAATTCTGTTCTTGATATAGTCCAATATTAAACTTTAAGATAATGTGACTTAATTTTCTAATATCTACTACTATACACAGTTTGATATGTAGACTCGGTCATATTGGTGGTTAGGGTTCAAATGAAAGGTGCACTAACTAAGATTTTGGTTGTTTTAAGTGAGGACCGTGTAGACTCAACCACACACACAATTCTGTGGAATAAGAACATACTTTATTGGTTTAGTCTACACAGTCCTCATTCAGCACAGTCTGGCATTGGACCTCATAGATTTTACATGCTTATTCCATGAAATTGTGTGTGGTTTAGTCTTCAAATAATCAAAATCTTAGTGCATCTTTAATAAAGTATGATTGATATAAAGTTTTTCTTCTATATTAGGAAAGGCTATGTAATTGATATATATATATATATATATATATATTTAGTAAAATGTAATTTTTCTTACCTTCACTGCCAAAGGAGATCATAATGTCAGCGGTGCCGCTGTAGATTCTGGTGAACCTCAGGGGGGTGACATTGGCCCACACCTGTAGAGCTCTCTTTATGGAGTCATCTACCTCAGACCTGGGCATGTCTGGGGTGTGGTTCTCTATCCTGTTACACAGATATATACTATGATCAGTTAGTCTGTAAAACATATGACCAATAATCATCTATATATTCTGGAATAGGTCTGAAACTTAAATGATCATGTGTAACAGAGTAGCCCTGCCTGGAGTCTACTGTAGTAAGCCCAATATCTCCCTTGGCCGGGGGGGGGCTTCCCCTATGGCTGAGGGGTAGACGTCTCTCTTCTTTCTTAGCAGATCTCTGACCTGTAGGTGAGCCTGCTGGTCTGCCACTTTTTATCCCCGAAGGTGGAGAAGCGAGCGACGTCCGGAACCCCACAGCGGGGCCTCTTCATCAGCTCCACCGTATCCGAGTCCAGATTCCCGGTGATCTTGAGCCCAAAGAATCTCTGCATCTCACTCAGCTTCATGCTCAGCTGGCTGGGCCCCCGTCGGACCACTGAGCCCCTCTCCTCTGTAAGGTTGAAGAAGTTCTTCAGGTAGCTCTGCAAGATACATAGCAAGAGTCAGATATAGAGCAGCTATGGTACAGCACAGATAAGAAGAACCGAAGGAGATCACAGTGATTCTAAATCTATGAGTCAGACTAGATGTTCAGTAGTCTTATACCAGTATAGTGCATGTGTCTAGAACAACACAAGATACAGTACTAAATTTAATATAAGATTAGCTTACTCATACATCAGTTAAACACATCTCACCTGTATGACACTTTTCAAAATGCTGTGAGAGAGAACCCAAGTGAGGATACCTACCTCTGCATGAGCTTCATCTTGTCCAGTAAGTGGTGCTATGGGCACAGAGTAAACTGCTCCTGCCAGGCTTAGTAGAATGCACAGGTTGAAAGAGCTCATGATGCTTCCTTCTTGGATGCAAGTTGTGGTTGTATGCATGTAGGTAGGTCTAATAAATACAGTTAAGCCCACGCATGTTGGGCAACACCTGCTTGAGTCACTGACTCGAGAAACATCCCCTCCATCTACGACAGAGGAAGTTGTGATCGCTCATATAGTGATTTAGTTTTCCATTGCAAAATACTATCGTCCAATAATAAGGACATTTTCACATATATTATATTATATTGTCATTGACTATTATTTGGAATATTTTATAAATAATGCTACAGTAATTTAATTATGAATAAAATGAAAAATAATAAAATAAGAAGAAACATTCATGGTCCTCTTACAAATTGTTGTTGTTGTTGTTGTTGTTTTATTTTATCTTATTTTAGAGTTATTTTCATATTTTCATTTTCTTTATTACAATATTTTCATTACTTTATTTGTGAAGTGAAATGGGGACTGTTTTGGATAAAGTGTGAAAAATATCTTTTCACTTTTAGTTCCTACTTCATTAATAGACAAGGAAGTTAAGTGTGACCACTGTACATATATCTTAGGTGAATGATGTGTCTTGCCATTGAGATCCTATATTTATAAAGTTACAGATTGGTCTAATGATGGTGGCATAGCCATTAGTGGCTCTTTAAAGGTAAAATCTGTAATGCCCTCAAACAGCGACCTCTAGGCAGAAGAGCCCCGCTTGGTATTGCGCTTTGTTTACTTTGGTCTGACATGTTTAGTAACTTACACTGTGAATTTCTCCAAACCTCTTTTGGTAGAGCATGAGGTGTGGCCAGCAGTAGTAACCCCTCCCCTATACCCACTGAAATCCAACCCAAACATCAGACAAAAACAAAAAATGTCAATGAAGTGTAATATCATGAGGGGCTCTTTAGCCTAGAGGTCGCTGTTTGACGACATTACAAATTCTACCTTTAAGGTAGGGGAGACCGTGGCTTGTTGTCTTTGGGGTAAGTTGCCTCAGGAGCTACAGTATATACCTTGGGAACTATAATGTTTCGAGAAAAAAGTCAAATTATACAAATGTTTGCCCTATTGATAAGAGGTAACCTATGTTGGTGAGAACAGACTTGGTGAAAACAATTTGTGTATTTTTGATGCCCAACAGTAAAATATGGCAATAGTAGCATTTCTGTCCTGTGTGTTTGGCTATAAAAGAACCAAAGAAAATATATACTGTCCTACTTACAGAGAATGGTAAGCTATAATCTGATCATGTATTTAAAATGTTTACATCAAGCTATGAGTTCAGGGTTTGGGCATTTTTGATCTGGTCAGGGCAAGTTGTCACATTGATTTGGGGGCATGTTGTTGCCAAAGCCACCATAGAAATTGGATTTCAAAACACAAGCAATGCTGAGAAATACACTTGTGTGTTAAAAGTGTGACAACTAGCTCCGGTCTCCTACTACTGTATGTTGAATATCTCAGGAACCAGGGCCGTGCACAGACATTTTGGGGGGCAGGGGCTCAAGCTAAAAAAAAAAGAAAGAAAAGGGTACTCACCCCACCAACATGCACTATTCCCACCCTGACATTGCCACACCACCACCATCCATAATCACACACTATGGTCATAACATGGGACCTGTTTATTATTCCAGGAAGAGATTTGATTTGATATCAAGTCTGCATATTTTTTTTTATAATTGAGACATACAGTAAAGCAAGGCAAGTTTATTTATATAGCACATTTTCATACACAGTGGCAATTAAGTGCTTTAAGTGCTTTACATAAAATACATTAAAAAAGGAAAGCACATACAAAAATAACATGATTTTAAAAAGTATAAAAAGTATAAAAGGCATAAAAAGAATAAAATAAATCACAATAAAATCCAGCAGCAATTAAAAGGCAGTACAACTACTGAACTACAGTTTGATTTTAGTAACATGTTTTTGAGCATCACACTGAGAGGAAAAGAAACCGCACAGTATTATATTCAAACACACACACACACACACACATATACACACACACACACACACACACACTTTTTAAATTGATATGGTGTATTTTTTTGTGGATACTTCTATACATTTCTCTCTTTATATTTAATAGAATTTCAATAAAATATAACCAAAACATTTAATACAATTAACACCAGCCAAAAAGGGCACTTTTTGACTCTGAGGACAAAAAGGCAGGGGTTCAAGCCCCCCTTGGGCCCTATCTGTGCACGTACATGTCAGAAACTACTGACCCAATTTTGACGAAACTTGGGTGAATGATGCATCTTGCCATTGAGATGCGGGATTCGCTAAATTACACTTGCTGTTCCAAGGGGGAGCTATTTGAGAAATGTATACTTTTGTCTCCCACATAATGGGAATTTTTATTATTGTCACTGATTGGTCTAAATGGATTGCTGCATCATTTGTTGGGAACATGTTAACTGAAGGCTGGTGACACAACTGTGTTATTGCTGCCAGAACCATTGGCCAATCAATGTCATAGTGCAATCAATGTCACTCAGTGATTGACTGACTGACTGACTGATTGTGCTTGATATTTCAGAAACCTTGGATGAATGATGTATCTTGCCACTCTGCTTTGACATTATGCCTTTCCATCAAAAGCAGTAAGGTTACAAAACTCCATTCATTGTCTATTCAGAGCATTTAGAGTGTGTAGAGTGGCTGCACCACCAGAGGGTGTGCTTCTGATTGGTCTCTAATTTGTAGGACAGTCAACTGGATTTTCCCTAAGAATCTATCCAGCAGGAAGAAGGAACAACAATTTCAACTGTATTTGTGTGACTGTATTTGAATCTATACCACATTTTTCAGTAATGGTAACCGCAACTCAGGCTCTGCCAAGAGAGGTCTGGAGAAAGTTATGCATTATAATTTTAATGTTCAGTCAAAGATATTGGATGTAATTTAGTGGCACATTCCAAAATATGCCAATGGAATGAAAATGGAAAAGGTTAGTTCCTCCTTCCTAAAATCTGTCTCAAACACACTTGTTTTTCACTGGATCCACAAGTCATAAAATCCCTATCCTCCACACAACACACACACACACACACACACACCATCATCTTTTAGTTTTGTGTTGATATTTCCCTTTGGACAAAGAGAGTCCTGAGACACAATTGATCATCTTCTCTCCTTCAATGTGTTATTCGCTGCCTCCTCTTTGCAGTCCATCATATCATTAGCAGGCCTTGTGGAGATGACATACTTGAGTTTGGGATCATATTTATACTGGACATTCCCCTGGAAGAAGTAGACGAATCCTGTTGGGAATGGAATCAATTATTGAATATTGTAGTGGAACCTATACAATCAATTATGCATGTGACGAGATCTTCAGGTTTGATACAAATTTATTGACAGAGATTTAGGAGAAGGGGGGAGAGGGGGGAGAATGGGTTTCTTTAAATCCACTACAATATAAAACATCTATAGGCATGGTGAAGTTTGAGTAGAAGTGAGGACAGTAAAGCTGCTCTTCTATCATTTTGGGAGGAAAGAATATACTCAGAACAAATTCTTAGAATTAGCCAATCGTATTCCATAATCATAGTGACTGATCGTTCAGAGGCAGTGTGTGCTAAACATAAGCTAAGAACTTTGTTGAATAAATACATATTGTAAAGTCCATTGCAGACACCCTGTACGTGTAATTCAAACATTGAAACAATAACTTTCTAACTCTCTAGCTTTAATTTTCCATTGAGGACAGTAATGCTCGGTATGGAGCTCTCTGTGTGAGTTGGTTGGTTGACTCTGGAATAGACATTTCCCTCCCAAAATAGCATAATGCAGCTTTAAATACGGTATGATGTTGATCAAAAGTGGAAGAGAATAGCTACCCTCATATGAGACAGCTGCATCAAGGGGAATGGGAACCCCTGGCCATTCCTGGGCTATGGATGTGGGTGAACCCTCCTCCATCATCATATGCTCCTCACTGTACCTAGAATACATGCAAAAGGAAATGCTGAGAACCACATATCACTCTTCAGCTAGAGTCGGGTTGAGACTCTCATCCTGAGAGAGTCTAGTATTTATTATAATTCACTAAGACAATTCTGAGATGAGTCCGTGTCATTGTATGGTCATTCAAAACATGGTGAGATTTGAGGCAGTGCAAATGCAGGCAATGGAAGGAGACAATAAGATCAAGGACACAGTTTTGCTCTAGGCTTTGTGAACTGAGGTGAAGGGGCTTCAACTAAAGTAATTAGTAAAAAATGTTCAACTTGCAAGGAGATTTTTACCTGCCACAATAAAGCAAATGTGAACATACTCTTCACAGTGAATATAAGATAGACTGCTATGAATACTCTGTAGCCAAGAAATATTGAATAGGTTGCATTTCAAAATGATCCAGTTCACAAAAACGTTGACTATGCTACTGTTGAGATCAAACATACTACGCCAGTTTCGCTCATTTGTTGTTCAAGTCCAGGTGTCAAACTCATGCAAGTAAAGCGAGGTTACATTTCACATAGCATTCTGTCTGAACATACGTTCAGCCCTTTGGTGTGGCAGTGTTTTCAAATGCTTCCTCAGAATTCTATCTTAGAATTCTACAACTCTATAGCTCTCACTGACCATTGGCCATTGTGAAGCCATCATTAGAATATCCAATTCTCAAAATTCTAATCACACACCGTTGTCATTGTACACCTCAAAAACTTAGTACCTCCAGCATTCATGCCCAGTGAAGAATACAGTGAGACGGGCTGCACGGAAATGAAGAGCAGCATCTACAGACTGCACCCTGGGAGGGAAGCCCAAGTCTGAGATGTTTCTGGGGAAGCCCTCCAGGAGTTTCAGCTGCTGTATCACCCAGTATTGACTACCTGAAACAAACACATTATTGTCTGAGATATTCCGTTGCATTTCATATCCATTAAAGATTGAGTTCCCTGTAATTGACCTTCATAATTTGTTATATTAAAGCTATCAATGAAGTTTTTGACCAATAGTTGATGAAATTGACACTATAGAGCACAATAGGAGAAAAGGGCCCTCTGCAAATCATGTATCACGTATTCTTCCAGCATGCCACGAGCAATGGGGTGACGCAAAACACAAAAAGAGTGCACTGGCATGTGTGCAAGCATGCCAAATTGATTGGTCTATATGATCTCCCTCAAAATCTAACAAGCTAACTGCCTGTCAATCAAAGGAGGTCAGACAACTTCACCAAACCAACAAGTGAAACTTAAGATGGATGGGATGTTAACATTGCAAGAGCAAAATAAACTGTTAAAATGAACTTTGCAAAGGTTATATGAGGTAGGAAATGTATTCAGCTTGCAGATTATAGAACAACAATAGAAAACTCTTGTCTATTTTTAAATGTTGGTTGTCACCTTTGAAAAACACCATGTTATTCATCTCCACATTCTGATAGGCGGCGTCCAAATAGGGAGGTGCACTGTCTGACCACAGACTGGTTATCAGAGTGATTCCTATCACATCAAACTTAGGATGTTTGCGCCACATAAATCTGAGAAGACATGAAAAGGTATTTCTTATAGTTACTCGAAGTCAAACTTTAAAGAAGGGGAAGGGCTCAAACTTGTTCAATATTTACTTTATGAACAGACTGAAAAACAAACAGTAATCTATCAGAAATGCAGGAACCTCCTTAGGCCATAGCCAGGAGAATGATGACACATACCTTCTATGTTTGCTATGTTGCAACTGCACAGGTGACTGGCATCAGTAAGTAGGTAAACAATGACACATTGTATGATGTTTATAGGAAAACCTGCCTGCTAGTAAAGCAAATATTCAGCATTGAGATGCACCCCTTCTTTTGAGTGTGATACTGTACATACGGATACAGGAAGCAAATCATTGGTGGTGTGATACAGGCTTTTCTTACAGTTGTACGTATTTTACCTGGGTTACCTGTATCCTTGGAACTTCATCAAATCGCACCCTAAAGTTTAGGGTGTAAAGATAAGGAATAAGAAAGAAAAACTTTATCATCTCCACGGGGAAATGGTGTTGTTGTCCATAGCGTCAACAAATGTCTGGTGAGAGATATGAGGCTGCCTGTCACCCCAGGTAAAGTGTACAGTATAAATACTAGAACAACATGGTACCTGTCTTTGAAAAACAGGATCTCCTCTTGCAATTCTGTTACAGCGTCAAAAGACAAATCCTGGTCACATTTGTTAGGTGTTCTCGGAGGGGGCCTCTCCAAGGAAAATGAAGAGAAATTGGGATTGATACCTGGTAGTGACATAAGAAAAGCAGTTAAAATGCTCTGTGACATATGTATTCAAAGGTCCTCAGAAACTCATAAGGTCCAAGTTAACAAATTGTGTGACGTTTTTCACCTGACCTGCTTGTGTTCACCTGAAAAACTCGGATGAAAGTTGCATTAATAACAAAGTAAATCATTTGAAACACAGAAACTATGGCTGTAGGCCACAACTTTTTAACAAGTTAATGATAGTTATTTTCTACTACACTACCAAAAATGATGTGATTTTCTCTACTTTTGGTTTTGATTGTAGCTGAACAACAGTAGCCATTCACATGTTGTGCCCTTTGTCTAAAAAAAGCATTAAATTCGAGGTAAAATTGCAAAGATTGGTGAAAAATCCTTTAAAAAGTAAAATAAAAGTTTCATGATCTGCGAGTTGACAGCTGTTTTCATTATTGGTGAGGAAGTCACACCCTTACATGGCAGTATGGTGGCACAGTGTTAAGTACCTACTGTTGCCTCACAGCGATAAGGTCCTGCTGGGTTCGAACCTGACCTTTCTGGTTTCCTCCGGGTGCTATGGTTTCCTCCCACACCATAGAAGACATGCATGCTACATAAATACTCCTGCCATTGTCCTTGACCAGAGCACTAAAACTAAGTAAAATATTGTGATATGATATTTTGGCCATATCACCAAGGCCTAATCTATACTGTACATTCTACCACCTCAGTCAATCACCCTGTAATGTATACCTATTTTCTTTTCTCTGTATGCTTCGTACGAAAAGCTTGAAAAGGGTTTGTGAGTCCAAGCACCAAATTTTCAATGCCTTCTCCACACGTCCAACTCTTTTGAAAATGTCCCTGATGCAACCAGACTCACCATATATATGTTGGATGTCTTTGACATCTTGGAAGGAGAGCTGAAGGTCAGCTTGAGGGACAAAGTTGTATGATGGGAACATGATGGCCCCAGGGTCAGCGGAATGGGGCAGGCCAAGGGCATGGCCAAACTCGTGCACTGCCACAGCAAACAGGTTGAAGCCTGAGGTACAATGGGAGTCTCCATGTGAAGGGAGTTACATTTGTCTGTCAACTTAAAATGAAAGACCCCCCCTGGCATTAAAGCTACAATCTGTAAGACCAGTGTAGCAGCAATGCAGAGATATTCCATTCTAAATATTCACAGAGAGGCTCCCCCTTCTTACCAATTGCAGAAGCTCAAAGGGAATTTCATTGGAATAAGCACTTTTAGTGGTTGAATCTACATGGTCCTCATTCAGCACTGTCTGGCAATGAGGACCATGTAGACTAACCACTAAATAACCATTACATTTTGTGCTTATACCAACAAAATTCCCTTTGACCTTCTCTGATTGGTTGAGCCTCACTGTGAAACTTTAGAACAGAATATCTCTGCACTGCTGCTACACTGGTCAATGATACTCACTCACAGTAGACTGTGAGTCAGTGTCCCCCCGATAAGATATGTTTTGGAGCAAAATTATATCAACAGAAAATCATACACATTGTAGCTTTAATATCTCAAGTGATCGGATTATAATGAGATAGCACTAACTAAACCAGGTAAAAATCCAGTTGTAAATGCACCCAAGACACACTGAGGACAGATTGCAATTGTTATTGATTCTAGTTTTTAAGGTAGCATAGTCAAAGTTAGTACAATTAAAAAATGCACAATGCAAAACATGGTCGTGGAGCTATAGTTGCTGATTTTTTTTTATGGGAGTGCAAGTAGCTACTCAAAAATAACAGAGCATTTCAACAACATCTTCAGTCTGAATCATTTCCAGTACCAGTAGCCTACCGGTGGCATTAAAGGTCCATTCTTCCTCCACATCAAAGTGGACATCCCCTCCAAGTCCAAACCCAGGCATGAAGGCATGGGCCAGGATGCCCCCTTTTCCATCAAAAGGGGAGCCATCATCATGGTCTGCCCCAAAAAAAGAAAGAAAGAAAGAGAGAAAGGAAGAAAGAACAAACAAATGACCGAACAAACTAAAGAAAGAAAACAAAAGAAAGAATGAAAGAAAAACATTTACAGACCCAA
>OMKL01141817.1:0-10648 GCA_900302295.1 Parasudis fraserbrunneri | reverse complement strand
ATTGTGTACACTGACTTCAAAACACAGCCAGTCAAATATTGAATGTTCGGCCAAGTCTGTCAGCGTGACGTACTTGGAGGGTGACAGCCAGCCGTGTGACGTGTGTTGGCACCAGAAGTAAAGTAAAGTAAAGTCCCACTGTTTGTCACACACCTGAGTGTGCGAAATTTGTTCTCCGCATTTGACCCATCCCACAGGGAGCGGTGAGCAGCGGCGATGCCGCGCCCGGGGATCATGTGGTGATCGAACCCCCCAATTCCAACCCTTGATGCTGAATGCCAAGCAGGGAGGCAATGGGTCCCATTTTTATAGTCTTTGGTATGACTCAGTCGGGGTTTTTTGAACTCACGACCTCCCAGTCTCAGGGCGGACGCTCTAACCACAAGGCCACTGAGCAGAAGACATCCAGTGGACGAGCATTGGCCACATGGGGGCGGGGGCATCGGCGCAGACTGGTTTTGGTTCCCGTTCGTTTTCTACCGTCTCCTCTCAAACGACGAAAACCACCCAAAACGTACAACTCGTATGCTGTGCACTGTATCTACCAGTGACCCATATCTTCAACTATGGAAGACATATTAACAAAAATAAATATTAACCCCTAGCTAGGTTCAGGATAAATATATCACTGGAAATGTACTGATAAATAAAACTTCATCCTGGAATATTTTTTACTGTCAACTGTAACAGTTAAATAAAAGGGGGTTGGGGACTGTGTGTGTGTGTGTGCGTGTGTGTGTGTGTGTGTGTGTGTGTGTGTGTGGTGTAGGTGGTGAGCACCCCAATGAGAGGGAATACAGACTCAAATATCTCCATTTGGGTTAAGTGTCTTGCTCAAGGACACTTCGACACGCTGCCGGGAGGAGCCGGGGATCGAACCGGATCGAACCGGGAACCTTCAGATCACCAGACGACGGCTCTACCTCCTGAGCCACTATCGCCCCACTAGCGCCACCATCAGACTAAACGTTACATTTTCAATTGAGCGTATCCTGATCCGTTTGTCGTACAGTCTTGAAAATTACATCCAGAGATGTAGCTACTCATGGAGAACACATTTGCCATAAGTTACACTTATGTCACTGTCCAACAGTAGAGAGTAGAATCAGAATCTATTCACCTTTTAAATGTTAATTTCCTGGGCGCTAGTAGCGATTCTTTGAGGTGATTCGGGTAGGCAGAGTCTGTCGAGTACCCTCACTTCAATTTCTAGCTGCGAATTGAAATCTCTCCGTCTGATTCAGTTTAGATTCGCCGCCAGTGAATGAAGTGAAGGGACTCAATTGACTCCGCCTACCCGGATCACTCCAAAAAAATCATCGCTGCTTGCGCCCGACTCAAATGAACGGCTCATCCACTCTCTCACTTGTTCACTCAACATAGTTGTTCACTCAGTAGAAAAGAACGATGTGCTGTTGCTGAGTCATTACTTGGAGAATTGAGTCATTAGTCGTGAAACGAATCAACTGGTTCACTTAAGAGTCGTTAATTTGACCGATTCGTTTGTTAATCGCACATCACTAACACCCATGAGTGAGTGAGTGACCACAATTTGTCACATGCGCACCGTGAAAATATTTTTTCCCCCACTTGATTCTCACTAACCACATCTAGTGACCGCTTTTTTAAAAGCTGTAGAAAGCCAGTTGGTAGGCCAGACCATTCAACCAGATTTCGGGCGCGGTCAAAAGGCATCATGGAGAATCGTGGGCGTTTCAGGGATATAGCCTACCCTACAGATATAGCCAACAACACACGTCTAGTTTAAATCTCCCCACCAGTGCTGGTCTGTGGGGTGTGTCTCTCTATTCCTAATATCGACGCACCCCAACTCCCACCCTGAGCGCTGCCACTGTGACGTGTGGACCTCTGTCATCCATGTATGCTAAGCTAAAGGCCAGGGCTGGGCTGAGTTAATCATTAGGTTTGACCTCTAGCTTGCATGGCCCAAGCTCTGTTTGTGTGCATATGGCTTTATCTCATGAACTGTGCTTGCATGATACTGTGCAGCACAGACGAGTGGTACTTATTCTCAAGCTAGAGTAATAGAAGGCTTCATATACCTTAAACCATCTGGGGTGGATCTATATAACTGCAGAGAACATTGTTGACTCTAGAGGAATGCATATATTGCATTAATTTGCATGTATGGTACAGAAAACTTGACATAAATTTGAGTCAGTTTGCACATTTAAAACACTTTTATTATAAAATTTGACACAATTTCAAAAAAAATATTTTTACGGAAACAAATACATTTACAAAACAAACAATGTTACAGTTGAAATAACAAACACACCAAAGTCCTGAGTGAAGTTGTTTTTTCGCTTTACAATGAGGTTTAACAAAGCAACTGCAAGGAAACAGAACTCATATAAATTATTTAACTTAATAAAAATCAAACCACAGGATGTCAATATGTGCGGCTGAATATAGTGGATAGTGCTTTCATTTAGTGTCACGCACAGTGTTCAAAAGTTGCCAAATTCAAGAGAGCACAGAGTGTGAGATGATTTGCCAATGATCCCTTGGCGCCCTGTGTGTGCTGATCAATGGTGATGTTCGAATGTAAGCAATGAAGCACCAGTGTGCAAAGTTTCGTATTCAGGAGGAGATTGTTTTTTTTCTTTTTAAGCCTCCCGTCTCATTTAGTCTCTGTGCTACGTGATGAGCCTCTCCTACAGGCTCTTCTTGCTCTGTAAGCTGCTCAGAGCTCCGTTCACGCAGTACGGGATGATGCTGACGGTGGCCAGGGGCACGGTGGCGCTCTTGCAGAAGGACAGTAGGTAGAAGAGGGCAGCCGTGTGCGTGGGGGGCTTGAAGGAATCGAACAGGTGCAGCAGGAGCAGAGAGCTGATGACGCAACCTGTTTTTACCAGGGTGCTGCTGCTCTTCTTGGTCTCGGTGTAGAGGGGTGAGTGCAGGCCGAGGCCCAGGCCGAACAGGGTGCCCATGTTACGCAGGAGGCTGGCGAAGGGAGTGGTGTCCAGGTGGACCCACTCGGCCCTCACGCACCACTTCTGGGCTTTCTCCAGAGTCCACAGCAGGTCCACGCCCAGAGCCTTGAGCAGCAGGTAGAAGCCGACAGCAAAGGAGGTCAGGAAGAGGGTGGTGAAGAAGTACTTCTTCATGCTGGCGCTGTAGATCCACTGGGTTCTGTCGAAGGCCTCGGCCACAATCATGCCTGGGATAAATCAAATCATATCAGAAAGCTCAAGTTAGCATTATGTCATAATGCTTCATGTAATAGAATTACAGAATTATAGAATTATACATTGTGGGACCCCTTAAACATGCCTTAATTTCAGTCAGGGGTTAAACACCTTAATCAGTCATGTCAGGGTAAATTAGTTAATTGTACTTAGTCCATGCACAATTCTTAATTAATTCACCTTAATTCTTATTTAATAATAAGGTTATTTTAAGGGTTTATTAAGGTGTAAAATGAAGGGACTCTGTTCCCTAGTGTATAGGTTTAACCTACACAGATACATTAAACCATTATAAAATAGACTGAATCTTGGTATAGAGTTAACCTAGTGTGACTTCAGATTACTCAGTGAAATGGCTGACCTGTTATGACACCGGCAATAACCTGGTGGGGGAAGTGGGCGGCGATGAAGACTCTGGAGAGACAGACACAGACCTGGACGCCCCAGAACACTGTCCACAGGACGGCCTTGAGGTACCTGTCAAGAGTTACATAAAATAAATATATCTATATATACTGTATATACTGATAGGTAAGGAGAGAGGGAGCAAAGAGTCTGACTGAATCTGTCTGGCCTTTGATAGTGGTGGCCCAGAGCGAGCAAACAACTTTTTACAACGCCCACAGCGTCCATTCTTATCAAGACCTTATCAATACAGCTCCAGTGTGGTCCTGCCTATACGTCAAAACAACTTATATGTAACCCTTTACACGCACCTCCTCCAACAGTTTAGGTGAGTTTTCAAGAGTCAATAATCAACCACAATTCTGCACAGATAGGGAGTCTACACTGATAAGCGATGAACTGAGGAAAGTGGTAAACAACACCAAAACCAACCCTTTCGGGTGTCTGAAATAAATTGAAATAAATAAATTCGTTATTAGAATTCTATCAGCTTTCAATGGCTAGTAGCCATAGTGATGTCTTCATTAGAATGTTCAGTTCTCAGAATTCCAATCTCGTATGTGAGATCGTACACCTGAGAGGGTTAAGGAAGAACAGAAAAGAAGAAGGCTGTTGGAAGGCCCTAAAAAAAAGGCGGGGCCCCTGGTTTCTTATACTATGGGTTGAGGCCCAAACTGGGCCACTGGCCTTCTTCTGGTGGATCCCTCCGTAACAGTGGTAACATGTTTGCGACACACTATACGTTTCAAGATGAAAATCGAATTGGGAGTTAGAAACCGCGCTCTTGGCGACAGGCTGTACAACTCACCAGCCCTTATTGCTGGGTCTTTTGTTGGTGTGTTTCTTCTTCATGGTCACGATAGCCAGGATGGAAGTCACCAGTGTGTAATAGACACCTGCGGCCCCCATGGCGTGGCCTGAGGGGCTACCTATGGAGCACAGACAGATAGGGGATAGGGATCAGTGGCTGATTCACGCTTATAGGAGCTTGGCAAAAGAGTAGTTGAATGTGTATATATATATATATACACGATAAAAAGAAGAGGTGCTCAAGTAAACTTAGGTGTTCGATTGAGCATCTGTGCATAAAATTGTAATAAGTAACATAATCCACTGGTGTAGTCAAACATCTATTCTGATCACTTTCCTTTACCTTTGGATTACTTTGTCCACACAAAAATAAATCGTGGCACAATCACGGTAAACGTGTTTTCTCCTCGACCCCTGACCTTTGTGAAGTAACAGCTCTTACCTGGACCAGTCTCACAGGTCATCGGGTACTGTTCAATGTGGGGTGCGACGCTGTCGCTGTAGTAAGATGCCTCGTGAACCCACCAGTAAGGTCGCTCTCCAAACAGAATCCTTGAGAAGATAACAGAGGCATTTAGTGATGTAACGGAATAGGCATTTAGAGGCTTATAATCACAATGAAAAACTACGAGAGATAACTACTTTTACATTCAGTGTGTTTCCCAATGTAACACTAACAAATTAAATCCAAGATCCTATACCTTGATCCAACTTTTACCCTGAGGTTTTCTCTATATGCGTAGCCCCCACATTCAAGTTTCCTACTTTGACTACAGCATAGCGAGCAAGGTATTTCTAACAACTTATCATCAAATATTGCGATAAGGATTAGAGCAGGCTTTCCCAACCTTGGGGCTGGGACCCCAAGTTAGGTCCCCTGATATTAAAATAGGTCCCTTGAAAATGTCCCAATCTGGTTAAAATTTGTATTATAATATCTTAGTCTGAAAAAACTAAAACTTCTTCTGATGTTTTTAGATGGCATAGAAGCCTGTGAAAAGAACGCAACGCGTCTGTAGGAGCCGTCATTGGCCAGGCTGCAAGAACAGCTTGATGTTTGTCCCCCTTTGGAATGAAACGTATTTACTATTGGCCTACCCTTAACCCTTTCAGTGCTACGATCTCAAATGTGAGGTAGAATTTTGAGGACTGAACATTCTAATAATAATCTAACAAACACTACTGGTAATTGAAAGCTATAGAGTTCTAGAATTCCAAGATTAAAAAAAAACAAAAAACAATAATAATACAAATAAATAAATACAATTATTAACATTGGGACAATCTGAAAGACCAATTATTATTTCACCTCTAGCTTGCCAATTATTATTATTATTATCATTGTTTTAAATGGTTGGGTCACATGAATTTTCTCATCTCCATATGGGGGTCACATGCCAAAACCCCCCTATAATCATTATGGTGCACTCTTACTCACCACTTGAACACCAAGTTGAGCCAGTCTCCAATCACAGCCACCCAGATGAGCTTGATGCCCACCGATGCCCGCAGGTGGAACCAAAGGGGGAAGAAGATGAAGAAGGTGTTCCTGAGGTCTGCCGCCCAGGAGACCCAGAGAAACAGGCCCTGAGCATCCTTGTAGTTGGTCTGCAGGTAATGGGTTGTGCTCACCCCGAAGCCCTGCGCGGCATCCATGATAGCGTTTATCATCTTAGCACCTGTCCCCCCAAGTGGGAATTCTCAGCACGGTGTATTCGAGATAGAGAGGGAACGAGAGAGAGAGAGAGAGAGAGAGAGAGAGAGAGGGAGAGAGAGAGAGTGGTGGAAGACAAGCTCTGTCACTATTTCAGAGTCTGCTGGTTGTTTTTATACCGGTGGTACCCACCACCCAAACGCATGCTCAGGTCGATCTTTGGACCTTTGCACATGTGTAATAAAACACGGTGAGTCAGGGGATTTATGGAAGGTTTGCACCGTTACAGAGTGAGACCACGCAAACAAGTAAAAAAAAAAAAAAAAACAGTCCCAAAAAAAATCCATTGAGGTCCATGTTAAATCAATCACATACAGGCGTAAAATTTGCCACATAACAAGACACCTACACCATTTTTTGCCTCCAATGTTATGCAAAGTATAGGAATTTCACACACTGCGTCTTTTTAATTTTTCTCTTCTTTTTATTCTTTTTTTTTTTTTTTATCTCCAGTGCACTTAGGTTTATCCTTGTAAGTCTATGAAACAGATAAGATGTGGCATTGTTACACTTTCAGAGAATCCCTTTAGCCACTTTTTTGGGGGATTTAAGAATAGATTTATTATTTTTACAGTGACCCCTAACGAAACAAAATAAAAAAATAAGTACAAGACATACGAAACAAACAAACAAATAAAAAACTTATCAGATAATAATCTATGAGTTATATAATAAATTTATATAATAGATTCATGGTGATAGAGTAGTCCTCGAGTTGTCCATTTGTGGGTTACATAAAAGGATCAATCATTAAGTGGTCATGGATGTGCTCAGTGGAAGTTGTAAACACACGGGAAGGAAAGGTCATAGGTCGCGGACAAGGTACTGACTGTTTGTACAGTAAATAGGTCTAGCAGGGCAACCCCCAGAGATGACCGCATAGTCTATCTTGTTTTGAGGAAACTGGCCCCTGCTGCGATAAACTTATCATCTCTTACACCAGGTCACACAGCTGGTGGTGAGAATTGAAGTAGTTACCCCTGTTCCAATAAACTATTTTACGGCAGAGAGTGAATTGTAGTGTAAACCAGGACGAAATAATGCATTTTAGTAGCAAACAACTTGGATTCAGTGAGAACAATACTCACTGATTTTCATTGCCAGGATCAAGGATTCATTGACGTCTGGCATCCTGGTTTAAGGGCAGAAGTCTCTGAAATTATGGATTTTTACCAGGAGGAGCCTCCATGGTGTAACGGTTTGGGATCCTGTCTGTGGTGTTCCGAAGGCAAACAAAATCTCTAGCCTTGAGTAAAGTCCAACGGGGAGCACAGGGATCCATTCCACAGGGGCCTGACTGAGAGAGCCTCGGTTGACCGGTCGACAACTTTTTTCTCTCCAGAAAACACGGACCGAACAGCCAAGATTCCTACCCTGGGATTCGGTGCATCGTCCCCCGGATCTCACACCTCTGGCGGCATGGATCTTCTCCACAGTTGGGGCGTGGAGCTGGCGGTTCACCTGCAGACCCAGTACGGCCGGTATGAGGACTGGTTTAGCCTGGCGTCCACAGTGGCCGACCTCCACACCACTTTCTTCTACCTCTTCCCCATCTGGTTCCACCTGAGAAAGGATGTAGGGGTCAGGCTCATCTGGGTGGCTATTATCGGAGACTGGCTCAACCTAGTTCTGAAGTGGTAAGAACTTATATTATTTTGCTTATATTTTGCTGGTCGTATTATAACTGATATGTATATATACACAAAAGATTAGAAACATATTCCTAGTATTGGGTTATACCCCCTTTTCAACAATCGACGTCTCAAGGCTCAAAAATCTATCTTTAATGTGTCTTCCTCCTCATTACTCAGAGTACATCTCCCCTTCATGATTTCATAGAATTTTCTTCACATTGTAAGGAAGGACAGAATACCAGTCAGAAACCATGGCTTATGTCGTGAAAAGATTGGGTGTCAAATTTCAATCAAAGATCAAAAGACAAAAAAGAATGCTCCATTGAAAATGCTCTCTCTCTCTCTCCATGTCAGGGTTCTTTTTGGGGAGAGACCGTATTGGTGGGTTCATGAGACCCGGTTCTACGAACCAGGACCGAAGCCTGTTCTGCAGCAGTTCCCGATCACATGTGAAACTGGACCAGGTACTGTGCAGCGCAGACCTGGGTTTGAATGACACTTCAAATGGGCTCAACCACTTGAAGAACCGCTCTGTCTTGTCTGTCGTGGTGGAACAATCAGATTGCTTCATTAGAAAATAGCACTACTGGATGTTTGAAAAGGCAAATCCGGACTCTGCGACTCCAGGCAGACTTAAGCAAATGTCCAAAGTAATCCGAAGGATTTTTAAGTGATAAGGTCCGATACAGTGTGCTACTAACATAGTCCGATCGTTGCCAAACGTCTATTGGTCCCTGCTATTTTATTCTCAGATTATTTATAGCATTTGGCAGGAGCACAGTCTTCTTTGATTGAATGATAAATGGGTCATAAAATCACCTACCTTTGGCCCATTGTATTGATTTCATTTAGCAAGGTAAACACATGTACAGTAATCTTATCTGCAGAGAGGAATCCAGTTTAGACATACAGTTCTCATGCTTGTTATAGTTATCAATGATTTGGTGATCGCATCAACTCCGACATGTACTGATATATGTGTGTGCTGTGCATGTGAGTCTGTGCATGCATGTATGTATGTATGTATGTTTTGAGTAATTCAAAACAGAACAACTAGAGTACTTACAGATTAGGCCAATAATTGTTCACAAAAGATTACAAAGAGAGCAGAAACCACAAGGCATCCCAAACTGTTACATAACACAGGTACTCAGCGAATGTTACATTATCAGAGGTGGAAAGAATACTGAAATATATTACTCAAGTAGTACTCAGTACTCAAATACTGTTTCTTACTGTAAGTGAAATGTTACTCTACCAAATTGCTGCCCACCTCAACACCTATTGCACACTTGGCCATCCTTATTGGGGGGATCTCTCACTGAATAGAGGCCTTTCACAGAATGTTTAGAATGCCCATGTGTCCTCCATGTTGGAAGAAACAATGGTTGCTATGTGCAAAACAATGGCTGCTATGTGTTGATACATGAAAAATGTATGAACAAAAAGTTAATGATTTGGTGTCTTATTACTGGATCTTGTAAACAAGTCACAGTGGGAGAGTAATATAATGCTTTCCCATTGTTTTACCTTCTCTACCATTGCACAGAAATTAGGCAAAAGTGGTTACCAATGGTTACAGGCAGCCATGTTGGAAGAAAGAGAACTACACAAAAATTCCGTCCAAGGCCTCTATTGACCTTCTGAGGTTTCTTCCCTTCTCCTCCTACGAGGGTTTTGTGGGAGTTCTTTCTTATCTTCACTGAGGGTTAAGGTCAGGGTGTTGCTCCACTGTGTGCTTGTGAAGCCCACTGACACATGTATTGCGATATCGGGCTATAAGGAGTCAGGAACACCCGCACACCGTCTTCACTTGCTCGATCGAGTTTCATTAAGTGCAGCGTTTCAGTCTGGGACCTTCTTCGGGCATACTCTGCTTACCGTATGCCGGAGGACGGCGCCGGACCGAAACGTTGCATTTAATAAAACTCAAACTGAGCAAGTGAAGACAGTTTGCGGGTATTCGTGACTCCTCAAAGACTGTTTTACTCACAGAATGTTTAGAATGCCCATTTGTCCTCCATGTTGGAAGAAACAGTGGTTGCTATGTGCAAAACAACGGTTGTTATGTGTTGATATATGAGAAATATTTAAACAAAAATGTAATATTTTTTATTACTAGATCTTGCAAGCAAGTCGCAATTTGCTTTTCCAGTGTTTTACCTTCTCTACCACTGCACAGCAATTAGGCATTTTCTTTTGAAAGTGGTTACCAATGGTTACAGTCAGCCATGTTGAAAGAAAGAAAATTATGCAAACATTCTGTGCAAGGCCATTTTCACTCTACTCCAACTTCCTTCCTGACGACAATACATTTAGGAGATACAGTAGTGCAGTGCCCGTTCAAAATGTGCCTGTTTTGAACGGGCTGATTACTCGGCCCCCCCGGTATTGCTGCTTGCAGCGTTCTCGAGAAACGCTCATCCAATCAACTTAACGGTCGACACCGGACCGTCTCGGGTCCTCGGCGATTCACCCGCCGAGTGGGGAGTCGACCGGACGAACGGTTCTCGGGGGAAATCGAAGGACAGACGAACAGACGGAGACTCCTTCCGTTACAGTTAGATGGCTTTTGATGTGCGGGAACAGCAAGGTTGCTGTGTGAGCCTATATATGATCCAAGAGCGTTGTTTCTCTCTCACAGGGAGCCCTTCGGGTCACGCTATGGGCGCTGCCGGGGTGTGGTATGTGATGGTGACAGCTCTACTCTCTCTGGCGATGGAAAAACAGTGCCCCCCTCTCCTGTACAGGTGGGTATACGGACACAACGGTGGATCTGTGTGAAAATGGCACCAAATATACCAGAACCTTTGGTACCTTTGGAATGTGGGGATCCACATTTTCAAAAATGATTTTTCTTGCAACCTGTCCTG
>OMKL01141811.1:0-14026 GCA_900302295.1 Parasudis fraserbrunneri | reverse complement strand
AGGCTGCCGACCCACGAAGAGGAATGACAGCAGATGGTGTATGTTTATTTAAAGCTGCACACTGCAGATTTTTTGGGACGCAAACAGACCTCTGAAAAGTCAAAATTAAAGGATGTATCTTAAAGGCCCCATATTGTAGAAAGGGAATTTCCATTTCTTTTTTGATTATAAAGGAGGTCTAGGTGCTATATAAAAAACAAAATGCTCAGTCCATGGAGAAATGCACACAGCCCACCTTTTTCCACCTAAATGGTTCACTAAAATATGTATGACAACATTTTAGGCGAGATGAGATCTGAATTTCGTGAGCCAGGCACGCACTGCAGTCATGCGTGTGTCGTGCACACAGAAACAGCCTGTCAAGGACGGGACTGAAACAGAGGGGTATAGAGGCATGCTAGAATGCATATTCTGAGTGGTATTTTCAGCATAAAACTTCAAAGACATGTTTTAGGGACCTATTTTATCTTTTTGAAAAGGAGCATAATATGGGACCTTTAAGTATTGAATATATAATGTGGAAAAACATGATTCCTGGAACACTGTTTGAAGCTGGAAATTATCTGTTTGACTGTGGTGTTCCTATCCTCCCACCACCTTCACCAATTGCAAAGAAGCATCTTCTAAGCGCAATGTTGGTTCACTTTGTTTCAAAACGTTATTCTAAAACGTTATTCTTTTGTATTTGTGTCGAGATTAGAGACAAATTTCAAGCATTTGTAGCTAATTACTGCTGAGGTCATTTTTTCTTTCCGAAAACTATACGGTGCAGCTTTAAAATTCAGAATTTGTTTGAGCATCTAAATTTGGGCTATATGTACGTATGTACATAATTATGTTTTTTAATATTTTGACTTGTGGATGGAAATACGCTTTTTGGAATGTTCTTAACCCATCATAACTCAAAATAGAGGTATCTTTTTTTTTTTTTTTTTTTTTTTTTTTTTGATTTACAAACATTTTACATGTACGGTATACAAAGCTTTTACAGTTGTAGAATGCAGTAGAATTACAGGTTTAACCGTCAAATGCTGTCCTTCTGATTTCCCCTAAAGCACCATGTTTTGTTTTTCCACTGGTGGGACGACCCTTGTCTTTACAATGTGTGTGATTACAATTTGATTAAGGATTGGGCCTTTAAAACAAGTATGAGCAAATGTGTGTAGGTGTATGAGTGTGTGAATATGATTAAATGTTAGGGATATTAGGGATTCATAATATGTGACATTTGTGGGAGAGACATTTGTTTTGCATTGAGTTTATACCTTATGTTATTGTAAATCAAAAGTACATAATGTTGAGGCACTGTGAACCATGCATAAGCCTAGAAAATACTTCAATATATTAGTAAACAAATACAATTTTTTCAAATATTTCTCCCAAAACTACAGCTTTAATTTTGCTCCCAGTTATCAGTATCAGACCATGGCTGGTCCTGAGCGTATATCTTTACACCCCTCTCCGTCCCTGTCTCTCTCTCTCCTCCCTTCCTGTCAAATGATCTCATCCTGGCGCATGGGCATTGGGGGGGTTGCCCCTGTCAACTCTCATTAGTGCCAGGAGGCAGAGGTAAGAGGAGGCCAGCGAGCAGGTGAGCCGACAGGAAGGACTAATAATCTGATGTGTGGGTTGCAGCTGAGAAATTCACAGTATAATAGGTTACTATATAGCTAAAGAGCTATATATACAGTGTAGCTATATATATAGCCTAACATATAAACCATATTATAACTACATAGTAACTTATTATACTGTGAGTTTCTCCAGACCTCTTTTAGCAGAACTTGAGGTGTGGCCAGAAATAGTAACCCCTCCACAATCCCCACTCAACTCCAAACCACACATCAGACTAAAACAAACAAGTGTGAATCCTCAATAGCTGCGACCATGTACGTACATGCATCCATGCGCACATGTATTCATACACACACACACACACACACACACACACTTGACCTCCATGCCAAATTTCAGCCTCCTCGGGCAAAAACACGTTTGTGGACCAACCAACCAACCAACCAACCAGCCAACAGAGCGAGCTACAGAGCTGATGGTCACAGCTGAAAATGTAATCAAAGCGCAATACTAAGAGGCGCATTTTTGCCTAGTGGGCGCTGTTTGACGACATTACAGATTCTGTCTTAAAGACTGCACTATATTCATTAACTTTTTCATGGAAAAATACTGCTTCCTTCGCTTAACAAAATCATGGAGTGAAGCTGAACAAGAAAAACCTGTCCCAACAGCGACACATGAAACATGGTGAAATTGACTGTACCTGCCCATATGAGCCCTTCTGGCTAGGCATGACCAGTAGCATGAAATCCACAAAAGGCTACAGTCTCATTTCTAGAGCATGAACGTGAGCAACACAAATGAAAAACGGTGCCCAAACTTTCTCGAATTTTCTTGCCATTTTGTGCAAATCTTGCATAGCATAGCTTTAACCTTTTTGAACACACATAAAAAGGATTTCTTGAATTAACACAAGATGTGTTGTCACTAACTTAACACATAGGTGTGTTGAGAAACAATGCATATTAAAGGTTATGGCTGGTGTAATTCGATTTTCTTTCTTACTGTCAACATAGCCTACGATAAGACCAAAACCAACAATGCATTTCTTCTACTTACAAGTATGGTCCATCCAGCCAACACTAGATTATAGCTCATATCCAGAAGTCATAGAACTCCATTGTTGTTGTGTATAATTCATCATTGCGATGAACAAGAGCATCATTTTCCCGGAACTACTTTATGAAGTGGCAGTGATCGCCATTTTGTAACTGTTTCTCCACCTCTTTTAGAATGTCTCTCTTTCTCTGTATCCCTTGCCACTGCTGCCCTCCTATCGCTGCACCTCAACACCAACACTGGCAGCCTGCGCACCTTTCTCAGACACTGGAAAACCAGACGGCGCAGGCTAACATAACCTTGGGTCATTTTGCCCCCACTTCCTCATATCCGCCTTTGGAGTTCAGAGTTCAGAAGGTAGCTGTCTAAAACAAAGCACAAAGCTTTAATAGAAGGCTTTTTTCTTTTTTTTCTTATTTTTCTATAGAAGAAGCCTTTTTTTTTTTTTTTTTTTTTTACGGCAATGTCAGTCAAAGGTGTCACATTTTAATTAGAGTGGGCTAGGTGCAAACAGCAAATTATAAAATCCCAAGCATTTTAATAAGCAATTCTCAATTGAGGTCTGCATTGATCTTTTATATGTGCCAAAATGTCATATCCTGTGATCTTTTTATTCTGTTTGAATAATAATAATAATAATATGTTTTTTATAGTCTATACAGTTGGACGTATGTATAATTGTATGCAGTATGCTTCTGTTTTTCTTTTGTTTGTTTTTTTAGGGGGGGGGGATTATATATATGTGGTGACAGTATTGTAAAAATGCATATGTTTGTATAGATCCAATGGCCGATATAGCCTACCTTCAAATACGGTACACCTCCCAGCCCTGTTTTACCGGTAGATGAGGCTGCATTCAGCCAACTATGCAGACTGATAGGCCTTCACTTTCTGACTGTGCAAGGACAATATCTTCCAAACTGTGACTTTGATGCAGCTTCCCACACTTCGTGTAGCTGCCGATGAATACTTCATGGGTGGCATCAGCGGCACATACATGTTGACTTCAAAACGGGTCACATTGTCTTTGATTAATAGCAGCCCGGTGGTTGTCATAGAAATACCCGCTCAGGCCGAATTACAAAGGCCGGGATGGAAGACAGTAATAGAAGTCATGGTAAAACAGTGAAATACATACTCGACTGTGTGTGTGTGTGTGTGTGTAACGTAATATAACACATTCATGTACTTACAACCTCGGATTCAGTCCAAACTTGACACGGTGTTATTGATTAGTGGGTTTTTATTAAAGAGCACTAATAAGCGCATTATTGCCTTGACCAAAGAGGATATTTGCAGGGCACACTGGCAGCATTTGCTAAAGTTGATGTCTGCCAGACTCAAAGAGGAGAAGAAAGTAGAAAGCACTTGTACAAGGGTTGCTTACTTGGCAGAAACTGTGCCTCTTCTCAGAAATCTCCTGGGGAAGGAACATGTCTCAGTGATAGCCAAGATAGGGTCCCTGATGGAAAGCACCAAAACCCAAAAAGACAAGTGGAACCCTCTGCTTTGATAACAAGATGGAAGAAGAGAGATAAGATGCTTAATTTAAGTCAGTTCCAAAATGGCTTCAAGACCACCACATAAAAATCAGCCGGTGCATGAAGTTGGTGTTCTGAAGGGTTGTTCCATTTACATGGACCAAAGTTTCCTTTAGTCACACTGTAGACTTGTCTCAAGTCTTGTCGTCGAAAAGAGATGATCACAGGAAGCAAAGTTTGTTCAACTTTTAAGACAAGGGACTGCCTTCATCACACTAATGTTCTTCCCGTCTGCCTAAAAGAAAACATGTTTCCTGTATCACAACAATACCAAGCAGTGGTCTCACTTCCGTTTGGTTTGATTTGACAAGCAACATCGGGCCACTGCACCTGGATTTCATACAAATGCACCTCCACAGGGAACCATGTTAACATTGTTAAATCGCAAACTCAATTCTGAGGATGGAGCCTGTTGTATCAATTTAGAGCAAGTCATGAACTCTGAGGCGGCACGTAAGCCTAGCCTGCAGCGGTGCAAGGGAACTTTTATTCAATCAATTTCCATTTTGCTCCCAAGGTTATTGTTGCGTAGTATACCTTGTAATTCGTTTTTTAGACGTTATTCACTTGATGCCATAAGCCAATGGACACGTGTTACGAAAAAAAACGATTTAACCTACCCTACGCCACTCCCATGGCTGATGGACTGTTGGTTTGCAGTGTTTCCTACCAATAGAATTTCAAGATAACCACTGTGGTTGGAGGGTTTGTCTTAACCCTGTCTGGTTGTCTAGTCTCAGCCAACCAGCCTGGTACCAGGAGCAACTTGCCTTAAATTACACTAAAATTACATTTATTAACAATGACCATGGACTGCGTTTTTGTGTGTGTGCGTGTGTGTGTGTGTGCGTGTGTGCGTGTGTGCTTGTGTGCGTGTGTGTATTTTCCAACCTAATTGATGCAATTCTTTGATTTCCATGATGTTGTGTGTTCAGATGGTGGCATCAACGTGATATTTCTGTGCTGCTTGACCAATGTTGCCGTCCCCGTCAGCTTCTGTCATCACATCATGCTCAGATTGTCATCAGGCTGTACTAATTAGTGAGAAGTACAGGATGCCTTTCGGATGACTTGACAGATTTCCTTTTTATCATCTGTGACAAATTACACTTGAGCATGTTTATTTTGCATAATTAATCAATATGTCATGTCACTAGGCATTGTCAGCTATTCTGGAAGTCACATTTCCTGAAAGGAACTCATTAACTTATTAATGGAAATTGTTTATCATCATTTCTTGATGACCTAACACGGTGATGAGGCTAGATCAAATTCGAACTAATTATCAGTTTGCAGGTAATAGTTTTTGTTTGCCAAATAAATGTCAAATTAAAATGTTTGTTTTTTTCACTCTAATTAGTATGATTTAGCCAACTATAATGAACTATTACACAGTGTCATTCAGTTTCTAAGACATTGTTTCAGTGTGTGCAGACTTAGAACTCAATTGTTAGAACTTTCAAAGTGCAGGCTTTGGAGGCAACAGTTTGCTACCAGTATATGGCAAGTAGTGCACAAGTAATGACAGCAACCTTGTCAAGAGAACCCTACACAATAGCAGGCTAACTGAAGGAAACTGACAAGTGCCTGTGCCCACACATCATTACAGCCATGCCATGAGCTTAGAATTACAAGGTTCTATCTACATTCAGAGTAGTTTTGAGATATTGAGCTTTAAAGTTTTCACATCCCTTAGAGCAAAACTAATATAAACATTTTAAGATGCATTTATTACCCACTTAAATACACATTTTCAAAGATCTAACTTCACCCACATGTGAAGACCTGTTTGTAGAGCTACATTATAAGAATAACACATTTTTGACCAAAACGTCAGATAGAAACGTCCAAGATCACGCATTGGCTGCACTCAGACCACGCATTTCTACAGTATAGTGACCACCAGCTCGCCTAATCACTGTTGCAATAGGTGCGTATAGTTGTGTCTACAGCAAAACCTTTAATGGTTTCCCAGGCTAATTAACTGTACTGGAATCATCCCACAGTTGAAAGTACAACGGTCAGGTCGGGTGTTACTTGCCTGCAGTGGATACTGACTGATAGACTCTTGTTGTTGAGGAGTTGAACTGACTGGAGGATAGATGTAATTGGATAGAAACAATTGAGTGCAAAGGGGTGAAGGCTGCATATTTTGGTTTAGAAATATATTGACAGATATATTTTGTGCACTAATACTTATCTGCCGATATTGGATTTTCACAGATACATCAGCATAGCCTATTATTTCACAGATAATGCACTGATAAAATTGAAAAGACATTTTTAGCATAAGTTTTGCCTACCCCTTGATAAACAAATGTAGGGGACACTTTCCAAGAAGACATGCTTTCCCACAAGCACCTAAGGAAACGTAATTGGCAGATACATAAAATTTCATACATCCCCCCCACCGTATTCGTGTTGATATTGGACCCAAACATTATGTATCGGTGAGCCCTAGCTGACACACGCCCACTTGTAAAGTAGTCTTTTAGTAGTTTTAACTCACTCACACAGATGAACTATACCATTAAGCATGCAAACTTCTATTACCAAACTTTTTTTTTTCTTAACTGTGTTTGGGCTGCTAATATCTCATTAAGTATACAGGTCATGTAATGATAAGTAAACAAACCCAATTGGATGATTGAAACCCATTGTGCTCTAGATTGGCTGACTGATACTTGTCAGTTCGGTTCCCCAGATCCTGATTGATTGTATGATTGAAGCTCTCCTCTCAGGCCGTTGCTCTTGATTGGCAAATTAATGATGTCCTTTATTCCCTCGGATTTTGATTAGGGTTATTACCATATTGACCTGAATATAAGACGACCCTGATTATAAGACGACTCCCCTTTTTCAAGACTAATTTTTAGAAAAAGATTTGATCAAATCTTGTTTTTATAAAGAAAAATATGTACATCTGACCAGAATGTAGGCTACCAGTAATACTAACACATTGAATAAAACAAGGTAGGTACAGTATATATTTACATATTTTAGATGAAATTGTCCTATAAAAATGCCCTAAAAATTTATTATGAGTTATTTCAATAAAATTGTAATTAAATTCAACTAGCCTGGAAGGCCTATTTCTAACACCATTTAGATCTCAAAGTAAAAAATAGAACCATAGGTTATTTCAATTAGACTGCCTCACTGATTACCATGATCTTAAAATTGGAATTATAACTCCTCCTCAGTCCTGACCTTGGTTAACTTGGCCTTACTTTCAACCCTCTGAAACCTACTGGTTAGCCAGTGGATCATCCAACATCAACATCACGGTCTTTTGAAGGTCGTACAGAGGTCAGTTTTCAAGCGCGAAGCCAGTGGTATATGAATTTTGATTGCAAGGAATCCATTGATACCAAACATGTCATGCAAGCTTAACGGGAAAGTGGCTAAATATTGCTCCAAAGTCGCGGTTTCTTTACCTATTGATTTTGGTGACCCCATTAACTTTCCTCTAGTATCACCATCAGGCCAAACTGAAAAGTTAGGTTATTAGTTACTTTTCACCTCTGTTAATCGGTTGGTTCTCTTTCCTCCTTTTCAGTTGGACAATGTGGATGAGCAGGCAGCCCAGATCCGCAGGGAGTTGGATGGGAGGCTGCAGCTGGCTGAGAGGGTGGCCAGGGTAAGAGTCACTCAGCAGGCAGCAACAGTGACAGTAACACCATCATCTTCTTCTTCTTCACAAACACAATCTTACATAGTCATTTAAAATTCCTCATGTTCAACCATGAGGTTGATTTTATTTCAATACTATGATTTAAAGTTTATTTTATTATATATTGTTTAATATCATGTATGCAGATGATGATGATGTATTATTATGCATTAGACATAACAGAGTTGAGGAACACACTACGATATATCTAATAGAGCAGCATATGTAAGGGATAATGGATGACGAGGTGTGCAATTATTTACAAATGTTTTTTTTTCTGTGTGGCTATTTTACAACGGGTACGCACACACAAACCACCGGCATAACGACATGACCAGCTAAAAGAGGGATGTACAGTACCTTACCAGGCTGATTCATATTAATATCATGTTGCATCCTAAATTGAAGCCAGTTATGAATAGTAAGATCCCAATTCGACGCACGTCATTTGGCACGCTGTCAATTAGGTTACAGACAGAGCTTTAATATGAAATTCACTGTCCGTGCACACCTCACCCCCACCTCCCTTCAGGCAGTTTAACTGAAGGTAGAGAACGGGAAAATGTATATCACTTGCCTTTTAACATTATTCAGTTCCTCTACATTAATGGAATTTCATTTGACCACTTTTACACAGACCGATATGACCCCTCTATAAAAAATAATATCATAATTTACTATTAGTCATTCTCTTAAAGGGCGATTCCTGTTTTTGTTGTTATTTTTTCATGTAATAAACGAGTGTGGCAACTATATGCCGGTGGCATGTCAAAGCACTAATTGTAATGGGAAAAGTCACCCATTTTAAGAATTCACATATGTTATTCCTGTGCCTCATGACAGTTCAGTCAATATTTGTGAATATGCAACACTCTCTCCTAAAGCCAGAACATGAAGGGAGAATCCAAAAATTTGTGAGGTAAAATCTGGTTACTGCTCCATAGACAATGAATGGGGCTCTGACTTTGTGAGGCCATAAAATGTTTGTGTCAGCTCTTACATCCAAATTTGTTTTAAATTCTGACTCAGACCTGTTAACAATACCAAAATATAAACATTAAAATGGGAATGTAGTAAATGGACTGCATTTATATAGGAGGTGACAGTGACTCAGGAGGTAGAGCCGTCGTCTGGTAATCTGATGGTTCCCGGTTCGATCCTCGGCTCCTCGTGGCAGTGTGTCGGAAGTGTCCTTGAGCAAGACACTTAACCCCTAACTGCTCCCAACAAGCAGGTTTGCACCTTGCATGGTTGCCTCCACCATCGGTGTGAGTGAATCGGTGAATGTGAGGCATACATTGTAAATCGCTTTGGATAAAAGCGCTATATAAATGCAGTCCATTTGCCATTTAGAATGTAGTGTTATCAGTTTCACTAAATACCACTGTTGGCTTGTTGTTTTCTGGTGGTCGCTAGCCCTGTGACATGCTACCAATTAGCCTCGCTGCATTAAGGTTAAGTGGTGTGATGTGCCCTCGTACAGTAACGTTAACATTAGCTTTCCTACTTTGTCACCATTCAGTGCTTCTAGTCTAACGTTACCCTTCAGTGCAATGCAGCACATGTTGGGCTTTTAGGTAGGATTAGGTGTTTAGCTGGCATTTGCTGTAATATTAACATCAGCATTTTGTAGCTGGGTGACTAAACACCAAAACGCGGATGTTGTCTATCTGTCTACACTTGGCACTGTGGGGTGGTCATGTTAAATCGGGAGGATTGAATGGGATCATTAGCAGCAGGGCTGCTGTTGCATCTATCAGCTGAGCTGAACTAATCATTAAATACAATTGTAGGCCTATGGCAGGTGTACTAGAATGAAGTCAGAATGGAGTATGTCAGCAAATCAAAGATGAAGATGCTTATCAGTCAATCAGACCCCACCCCTTACAAAAAGTTTGAGAAAACAAAGCATGCATGGGGGAAAGACTAGAAAACAGTAGCAGTTTGCAAAGATGTGCAAGAGGAGCATAAACATTTATTTGAGGAATTCCTAGAAAGGGAAAAAGGGAGAGCTGGATGAGGAGAGACAGCAAACTGAAAACCTGAAGTCAGAATGGAGAAACATGTAAGGAAAGCAAAGATGAAGAGCCCCACCCACCTACAGTACACACAAAAAACTCACATTTGCAGCAGAACAAGCATGTGGAAAAGACAAGCAAGACACAAAAAGAGAGCAGAAAAACAGTTCAACAGTGAAAACTTTGCTCAGACTTTCTGAAAGAACACATTTTGCCATCATTACATTTCTGGTATAGAGTTGCTATAACATAACTGTAAAACCTAACTGATTAGCCTAAACGATCTGAAATCATGGTATGAATCATGGTATGATGAATTGAAATTGTACATGGAATAACCAACCAAAAATTTTGTTTCTGTGCATGTGCATATACCCTACACTCAGATTATTTTCCTTTGACCACTCTGTCGTGAGTAATATCAGATTGATGCAAGTTACATGGAAAATAGTAGAGTTCCCATAGTTTATCCATCTTTTATTTTACCACTGCATCACTGATCTTACCTTAATTCTTTACCATAACACTCTTGATTGTAGGAGAGGCGGTACCCCAAGTTTGTGTCCAACGACATGGAGGCACTTTTCATTGAGGAGCTGCGGTCTTCTGTCAACCTGCTGATGGCGAACCTGGAGAGCCTGCCCGTGTCCAAGGGAGGACCCGACTTCAAACAGAAGCTGAAACGCTCCCCCATGAACAACTCCTTCCTTGACATGGGAGACGAAGGAGACATCCTCTCCAAGTCGGACGTGGTTCTTTCCTTCACACTAGAGGTGTGACAGAAATCTATATATTGGTTGTACTGAGTCAGTACTAAGGTGGCAGTGAATCATGGTTTGTAGGGCTGTATGTTCAAAGGGTGTAGCTCAAGCCTGGGCTTGTGAATTGCGGTAGTGTTGATTGTAAAGAGGAAAGGCCACACTTGTTTTACACAGCTACAAACATACTACTTTTTAAACAGCTGTTTGCAGGATACGTAGTGATGAGGTAATGTATGTATTTGTGGCTATGTAAGATTAATAACTAATATGACAATGGTGAAACATGTAATGTTATTTTGTTTTAGTACCATTCATACACCTAGGTTGGTTACATGTAAGCCTACAAGTAACGTTAACAGCTTTAATTGCTCAATTGTAGTAATTTTGTTGAGAAAGCTAAAGTTATCAACATTCCCTAGTAATGTTATGTCCTTGTAATCTTTGCCAACAGGGAGATATAGCTCGGTAGCAAGGCCAACATAAAATGTTACGTTATTAGCCAGTTGTATTACAGTAATGTCCACCGTGACATATTACATAGCCAACCTGTCGAAAGGCGGCCAATTCAGGATAAGTTTTGAATCCTTTTAACGTTAATTCCTGCAGCTCTCTCCATCAGTTGAATGACCGACCAAGGTTTACTCGCGTTTTCGCTGGTGCTCTACCCATAGAACTCATATAAACTGTCCCTTTTAGCTTTTCTACATTCCAAATCCTCTGTCAATTATTTTTATTTTTCTCTTGCCCTCTTTCTCAGTATCAGCCATAACAACAAAATATAACATAAAAAATAAAATTTGCAACGTTAGTTACTCACTCTGCAAAGATTTGCCTGGGAAAATGTAAACATAGGCTCCTCCTGTGTGTGGCATAAATTGTTTTGTCTGCTTTCGCGCGGAATCTGACCCGCGGACAGGCATTCAGAATCACTATATAGAAATAGCCAATCTTCTCACTGGTAGTCTTGTTTGCTTATGTAGGTCATATAGCTGCATCAGTATTAAATTGAGATGGTTGCATAGTCAGTTATAAACTCCTAGTAGCTGCTTTAAAATTTTAGTTTATCAGAAAGCGGTTAACATTTATCAAAAGCTGTTTTATTTTCTGTTTTAGATAAAGGTGGCAGAGGTATGTTGAGGTGTTCCACACTTAATCAGCCCAAACCACACAGTCTTGACAACAAACTAGGCTACATTTGTACCTGGAATGGCAGTCGGAGAGAGGCAACACCCGTTGTACAGCACACATCAACCTGTAAACCGTTCCTCCAGGCGTGAACATGGGATATTGGAGTAACTCATTATAATTATTGTGCAGTCCGAGTGTACCCCGCTCACGTCCCCACCTAGCGTCCCTCAGTCCTGATTCTTGTCAGTCACCTTCTTGGACCTTAGTATATGCATGCATACCAATAGCTAAAATTTGTATGTCCATTGATCTTTGACCAATTTGAAAAACAAACACACATACACACATGCACAGACACGCGAGTGATTTAAGAATAACCCCTTTGCGTTTGGCGCGCTGGCGTAAGCACCTGCAGTAGGCCTAATAATCTTGTCCCATTCCACTTGCCATCACATTATCTGCAGGGTGAGATTTATTTTTCTCTAGGCACTGCTTCCGCCATGACCCGAGCGACTTTATAATGGAATCTGCAGATAGATGACAGAACGTACATGTTTCTCTGATCCTGTTTTCTCCTGTTGCCTTTTTCCAGATAGTGATCGTGGAGGTGCAGGGGCTGAAGTCAGTGGCCCCAAACAGGATTGTGTACTGTACCATGGAGGTGGAGGGAGGAGAGAAGCTGCAGACAGACCAAGCTGAAGCCTCCAGACCGCAGTGAGTTGACACCGAGGATGGGGTGGGGGAATTGATGAAGGGTGTCACGATTAACAGACTAAATCTAATAAATTGATTACAAAAAAAAAATGTGATTACAAATGATTGCATCGATGCTTCAAAACATTTAATTGGTGGCAGTAAAATGTTCCAATGCATGTCGTCTGACGGAAATATAAAATAATAATAATAATTTCATTCAGAAGCATAAAGATTGTTAAAAAGAAATGCTCTAATAGACCCTGTGCATGCTTTAGCTCAGAAAAATAAAAGGCAAGTAAACTTAAATGTAAATGTTCATTCATTTAATTTAGATGCACCTTTTAATCAACAGAATAATTGTTGGATGAATCGATTACTTAAATAATCATTAGTAGCAGCTTTAGAATTGATATATGTATGATAAAGAAATACTTACCTCCAATGATGTATAAATAATGATGTATGAAGTGATTGGAATAAGTATCTAGAATAAAAACACACAAAACAAACCTATACATGTTTAATATAGGTATGGGGACATCACTGGCCATTATGTCATCACATTGCATTTATCTTACTTTGAGAGCTCATACCATAACTAATAAAATAATGGAAAGAAATCTTTCAAAATCTCAAATTTTGGTGATTACAATCTAAAAGATCATTTTTGTGGAATTTCTGTTAAATCTGCGCTATGTAACTTTTTCATGAAAAGATTTTAGCAAGCTAAATCAGTTGGGCTATTCAGCTGGGCTGAATAAGAAAAAAACAGTCCCAACAGCAATGCATGAAACACAGTGAACTTGTCCATAGAAGCTCTTCTGGTCAGGTGCGACCACTGCCATGAAATCTGTAAAAGGCCACGGTCACATTTCAGGAACATGAAATGTGAAAGACACAAATGTAAAACAGTGCCCAAAGTTACCTTGCTTGAAGAAATGTCTTTGAGAGTGGTGCATCCTCACAAATACTGACTGAACTGCCCCGGGCCACAGGAAGGACATAATGTGAATTCTTAAAATGGGTGACATTCCCCTTTAAAAAATGTAGTTATTCCTATGGTCTTGAACAGTTCAGTCAAGTCAGGCTTTGTGTACAGTACATGAGCAAGTCTCTCCCCCCGAAGCTAGAGGTGAGAAAGCCAAGACTCTAGTCGGTGATGGCATTTGAACAGTGTCAGAGACACATTTAAGAGATCTGTACCGTGTGCATTTGTAATGCAGTTTACAAGGCCTTCACAACGGAAACGATATGTATACAGTACAGGGTTTTTGCCTCTCGACTCATAATTGGATCATCCCGAGGCTTTTGAAGATGAAATGAATATGCAGGCCCCAGCACAAGCGGCCTTAACAATGTACCTGGTACCGAAATACACCAGGTCCTTAGCTTTGAAATGCAAACAATGCTGCCATGCTCAGTGACTGCAGGCAGAAGACTGCGACTAAACACCATGTTTTATGTAACACGGGGCAGAGCTGTTTCTGTGTGTATTTAGTTGTCTGAAGGGGATAGAACCACCACTTTATCCAGCCTTGAGCATTGTTTCACATTCTGAATCAAGGCCATTAAAGC
>OMKL01141810.1:0-33449 GCA_900302295.1 Parasudis fraserbrunneri | reverse complement strand
GGCCGGATTGAAATCCAAGAGGCTGCAGTTGCATAGTATGCTCACAAGCTTCTTGAGCCTTATTCAAGCTATGATAACTGTCCATTGGGAAAACGCACTGGGAAAAGAGCTTTAATCAAATGGGGGTGGGTCTTACCGCAGTCCTGCTCATCACTGCAATCAGAACAGTCACACACAAAGTCACACTTCTTCTCAGGTGCTTCACATACATGTCTGTGTGAGCCAGCAGCTGTGAAGTAGGAGACTCATTATTTTACACAACTAAAACAATTTACAGTCATAAAGAGCTCATTCTGTTGCAGGTTATCTTCCCACTACAATTCCCACTCAAAAGTGTTGTAAACAGATTAGATCAAAATGTGGTGAATGAACACTTATATTGAATGGATATATCATATTAGTCCTGTTTTAAAAAAACCCCCAGATTTAATCAAATGTTAGGCTATATCCCATTCATATAGATTACAATCTGCAGGCTTTAGGCCTACAGTCCTCCTGTGCCTGAGTAAAAATTTCAGATGACACAACCCTCGATCCTCCTCTTATCAGGACCTATTACAATCAAGCTTTTATGGGTCTGCTAATGCATAAAGGCACAAAGGCCAACTAGGCAGTAATCAGGGGAGCACTTCTGGAAATGCAATTCATCCATCCAAAGGTCTCCGATTACAGAATATATGCAACCAAATAAAAAAGATTGTGTTTAACACACTAACACAAGTCTTGCAATAAGATAGCTCATTATAATATAATGTTTATTATGCTTTAGTGGTATGAGAGGGTGCCCACTGTCCTCAGACACAGCCTGTTGAAACAGCATTTATATGATACTGTTGTAAGTGAATCTTAGTAGGTCAATTCAAATGTGATCCCAAGGACAATATGGTGAATATTTTCCGTCTCACAATGCCGCAAAACAAGAAGATTTTGTCCCACCCCGTTATCTGTGATCTGATAACATACACCTCCCTAGAGAATTAATTGGTATGAATTGGTAAAGTAGCGACAGAAGCAGGGATGGTTTTCTTGGGCTAGGGGTTAAACAACAGATCGCTTCACTTTAATATAAAACTCATTTGTATGTACAATATAAAGGTCAGGCAATCACTCTGTATTGACAAAGTTAGAATCCCATTCACTGTCAATGGATCGGCTCCAGGCTGGACATCAGAGATCACAGATCCGAGTCTTAATTTGTGCTCTGGTTTCCACCAATGGGATAGTCACTCATCTTCATAATCACCATCTAAATCCATCGGAATGGCATATGGTATGTTGAGTGGCAGTCAGGGTGGGAAATTAGCACATGTTGTCTGTGGTTGGTAGGTCTGTCAACTCTACAAGACACTTCAACAGATAAACAACCAAACTCTTTTCTATTGTAAAATTCTATTTGGCTGGTAGATTAATGAAAGTGTCCGGTGAATTTATGAATCCACCAGTCGCTGTGACCAGTGGGGGAAAAAAAAGTTTGTTTCCACGCCCGGTGGAATTCCCTTTTACAGTTACCATACATGTTCTTTCCCCAGTGAGCTCAATAAAGATCAAAGTTACCAAAAATGAGTGAGCTGAAAGCAAGATTTGGAGGTTCCCTTACCTAGCTGAAGTGTCAGCAGCAGGACAAGGCCTAGGCTCCCGTCCTGTAACCCCATCTCCCTCTTCTCTCTCTCTTGCTCTCCTTAGAGCAGTGAAGGTCTGCACCGCTACCAGTCACCTCAGACACTCCGAGCATACTCTGACCTCTCCCATTCTGACAGATAACACCTGGACTTTACATCCACCTGCGGCGCGCAGCCGCAGCAACCCTCGGTTGTAAAAACACTGTTGCGCGATGAACGTTTTCTACGACACATTGCACAACGCGTAAGGTAGGCCAGCGTTGATAGGAGACTAAATAGTATAGGAGAGATACACTGCAGTATGTAAAATAATGGTATAGCCCATGTTAATCTGAACTTCTTCACACCATATTCTGTCAACGATGACCACATTCACACCAGGGTTGGGATCAATTCACTTTAAATCCAGTGAATTCAGTAAGTGGATTTTCATTCAAATTCATATACTGACAAACTTTTTCTTTAGTTTAAATTTTGAATTGATTGACCTGGAAGTGAATTGATCCCCAACTCTGATGTTTCACCAGCCATGCAGTAACCACAAAAGCCAGCGATCTTAGGGGGCTACTCAGTATGAACGGGAATGAGATACGCCTGATATTTGGACAGTATTATACGTGGTTTTTCAGATCAGTGTGATTTCAAGGTCACCAAGTTCAATAGACCTCATCAGATACCCACATTAGATACAGGACTTAACGTTCATTGGCAGTTTAGTTCGGTGGCTGCCAACCCTGGAGTATAACTTCCTGTTGGTTACAACATGATAAGAAACAGAAAAGTAATGACAGAGGATTTTCTTTTCTCTTCTCTGCACCGGATGGAAGAGAGTCTTTATTCAACTTTGTCATGGAATGCAGGAAGCAATTATGAAAGTGGAATAAAGATAACGCATTTTATTTTCCTCTCATTTTTACTTCAAGTCATTTGATAAGAAGGCCCATGTCATGAGTCTATGACTGAATATGGAATTTCATAACCAGTTCTTTATGTTACCAGCCAACACCAATTTCCTGATGAGTGCTATTTTATACTAGGCTACTGTAACTACACATTTCATAAGTGCAAATATTTTGTTTTAGGCCTTGATGAAAAAACATAAGAAAATCCTTTTTGCTTGCTATTATTTCAATAAAACATAATTCTACAACAAATAAAAAACAAAAAATAAGTGGTGTTATGCCAATTAGTCTGGTAATAGCTTAGTCGCTTTGTCAGTCTCTGTCCTGGATCATAAGACCAATAGCAAAAGGTTTCTCTTTACAACAGGGATAAGTGGCACCCATTGATAATTTGCTTTGCTCTTCCAGACATATAATGAGTCGAGGATCACTACGGCAGAACAAGTCCATGATAATAGTTTCAAGAGAGGCTGGTCCAGTGTGGGTCAATATCCCTCATTGGCCCAGGTCACCTCGTACCCTGGATACTGGACCTTCAGTTTCTCTGTAGACACTGCGTGGTTTGCTCTTCCAAATCCCTGCAACGACAGAGTGAATTCTTGGGTGCTGCTGATCATGTATTTATTGTAGTCCATAGCAAAAAAAACAGCAGATAGTGTGGAGTAGATTAAGCTTTTGTTTAAGAAATGTGTGTTCTACTGAAATTGTGACATACAGATGACATCATATCTGGACAGATTTCAGACAAAAACTCAGACTGAAGTTACAACCTCTTACCATGGAGTAGCCATAAACGTGGATCTTCTTTGTTTGGGGTTCATGCTTTATCCTTCCTCCCCCAATACACTCACAGTCTAGGATGCCTCCCTTTTCCAGCTCCTCTGAGACTTTGTCATAGATGTCCGCTGCAAGCACACAAAAGATGCTTCATTTAATCCATTACATGTGATTGTGTGCCACTGGTACAAAAAACACCATACAATTAGGCCATCAAATCTAAAATGTTCTCACCCGGGAGGTTACTGTGCAACTGGTAAGAATTACAGCTAGGCCATCAAATGATGTTAGGATTAAGCAGGTTAACAGCCCCACCTAGCGGTATTCAAGGTTCACACAAGTCCTGTCATGTCAATGGTGATGGGAGTGAACGACGGGTCCTTACCGTGGTATTCTGCCCAAGCGTATCCTCGCACAATATCTATTTCAGAGTCATCCCCCTCCTCTTTACTGTGTACTCGAATGAGAACATACTTGAATACACCAGTCGGATCGATTTCAGCTTGCGGAATATTGGCCATGAGAGCTGCAGCCTTCGTTTGAGTACACATTCTTCTTCCAGTACCCTACAACGTCGCGTGCCCTCAATTATGCTGCACAACAACTAGTTCTTGCGCGTGTAACAAGTTGAAATCAACAGCTACCGTTTGATGTTAGCAGAGATGTCAACGAATCTAGAGCATGGAGGTATTACGTAGACGCTACTGCCCATTGAACTAGCTCCTGCCAGACAGTTCTTGTACTGTCGCGTTTGTTGATGCACACACTTCCGTAAAGCAAAGGATTATGGTACTTGTCGTTTAAGATCAGTTCTACAGAAGCAGAAGCAGAAGTTTATTTTGTCATGTACAAAATACAAAGTGAACATACAAATTACAATGTCACTGTAAATGTTATGAAAATACATGGTGAGACTGCTGATGAAAATATTAATAATAATTCATTTAAACATGGGCATCTAAAAAAGTTGATATTAAAATGGCAACAAAAATGCTAATGATATTAGATCAGAGGAGCATAATAAGTACACATCCATAAAATCCAACTGTCTCTTTCACAAAACAGAATAACCTACATTTAGTCAATGGGTTTAATAGTTAAATGATAATGCATTTGCCCATAAGGCAGTGTCTATTTGCACCCGGGTGAGAACAGTCACATGGCAGCTATTTGGCCATTTACACACGGCCCCCTCACCCCCGCCCCCCGGCTTCACACAAAAAAATATATGATCTAGGGTTAGTAAACGCAGCTAGTGTAGCTAACAATCTCTGCCATGCTATATATACCTGGGTGTGGGTGCAAATAGCATTGTTGGCTACGGACACCTGGGTGCTGATAGCATCTGCCTTTTTAGGCAGTCCCCCCAGGATTCCACAGTAAAAAAAAATCTCAAATTCTACAAATGGTAAATTGCAATTTCTGCCATATGAAAAAAGAAAAACATGGTTAAACTGCTATTTCTTGTACAATTATAAATATACTGCAAAATGAATAGCATTTATTATATGTGCTTAAATTCAAGAACTTAATGTAAGCCTACTGGTAAATCAAGTTTTCAATACACTCATATTGCATTTTTGCTGAAACAATACATTCAAGTCAGAGTGAAAAGTGACCCTTTACTGACATTTAGTGGCGCTAATATGCAGCTGAATGCGCCAATAACGTGGGGGCCAGCTGTTCTGATTGGCTGGGGAAGTGCGCACCAGGCGAAAGCGCTGTTTGTTGTTGATGTAGGCCACGTTCGTTCTGTGCTCTAACCCTATGGAAGTCATTAGAATTGCCAACAAAATGGAAAAATGTGTTGTTAGACTCCAATCAAAAACAACAATAGGAGATTTGTGTCTGTGTCATGTGATCCGGTCAACATTTCTGTGTCTAGTAGAAAGTAGCTACTGCAAGTCTGAAAGTGACCAGCCAAGCGCATTTGCAGCCAAGCAGAAGTGAAAAACAAGACGGCAACATCTCAAGCTAAGCATACATTTATTATTTTTAGTAGTTAGCTGTGTTAGTATATGTTTGGATCATGCGCTTGCTGGTTGGTTGCTTTACTGTATATTGTCGCTGGTTTGCATAGGCTCTCAAATGCAGATCCAGCGTTACATCTGCATGTGTGTTTGTGTGTGTGTTAAGTCCCAGTGGCCTGGCTGTGAATGATGTTTGGTGAAACCTGTTGTACGCTGGAATGACTTGGCATTTGGGCAATATTCTGTAGAATTTCGAGTATTTTTTTAAAAATGTTTTCGTGGTGCACAAAGCTTTCCATGGGAGATCTAGATTTCCACGAAAAAAATTCACAATCGCGGAATCCGTGGGGGGGCTGTATAATGGTCCCTATCTGTGGGTCATCATCACGAAGCATTATGTTAGAACCTTCATAATCCGACATTGAAATTTATTTGAAAAAGTTGAAATAGGCCTACAATATGAATGACAATTCTTAACTTCACAATATAGAGGAAACATTGCAATTGGTCAAACGTCGAGAGCATGAAAACAAGCTTGTGCCTAAATGGTCCCCATATTCTGTCTTTGGCCTATGGACCTATTCTCATGTCTTGGACCACCACCCTAGACTAAACTCTGGAGGAGATGGGGTTCAGCATTTATTGCTTCCAATCCCTCCAATGTCCCTGCCAGAAAGAGTCAGTGTCTCAGTGCCTGCTTAGCCTACTGTGTCACTGTAGTAACTAGATGCCGTCATGTCCTCCTTTCTTCTTCCCACGACATGTTAGGAGCGTGACAAAGACCAGGACCAAGCTGAGGAGGAGGGCGAAGAGAAAGAGGAGTCCTCCCCAGACCCCTGGAGTGAGGGCCTTCCTCAGCTCCACACTCTCCGCTGGTAGCAGACTGCTTAGGCTCAGCATATAGCCCAGAGCCCAACCCACAGAGGTATCCCCAGCCTGGAGGAATGAGAACAAAATGTTGAATGGAAGTCAATTATCATAGGAGTTATCACCTTTGATTATTGAATTAATTAATGATTTATTGCCTTTATATAGCACTTCTCTAGACACTCAAAAGCGTTATACAATGTAGAGCGGAAATTGCCTCCTTCACCATCCATGTGTAGCACCCCACCTTGGGCTACGCGGGGTCAATGGCTGTCACAGACAGGCACCAGGCACACGACACACATACACAATGGCTGCAAGGCTCGGGAGACAAGGATTAATATCAGCCAATTAAGGAGAGGGATGATTAGGTGGCCCTGATGTTAGAGACCTGATTTGGAACTTGACCGGGAACGTCCGGGCTCCCCTACTCGTTACGACAAGACACCCTGGGTTCTGCAATGACAGAAGTGAGGCAGAACCTTGGACAGCACCCACAGGTGCATTGCTCCCTACTGGACAACACCACTTTCCGACAACATCCTGGCCAGGGCGCGATGTAGCAGTACCACCAGACAATTGTGTTGGATTATTGTGTCTGAATATGTGGAAAGGAATTCTGAGATTCTGATTTGCAAATTAATTTATGCAGATGAGGCGATCACCTTTTTCTGGAAGGAAATGCGTGGAAAAGAGATCTCGTCAAAGCCGTAGCCTCTAAACATGAGGACCTTGATGAACACCGAGGCTGCGCAGTAGGTCTGCAGGTGAGACTTCTGTTCTGGGGCCAGAAGCAGCATCTGGAATGCAGTCCAAGGATGGGTCGTAACATTAAGCAAAAATATTGACTAAAACAGAAGAGCAAGTCCAAGGCTCTCTCCATAGAAAATTAAAAAGCCTTTATTATACTTGGTTATTTCATGGTAAAATGTGTTCCACCTGGCCTTCCTCAGGGTGCAAAGGACAATACTGGTAGGTAACCTGGACAAGCTGTTTTCGTCAATATAAGGATACCCCACATTTCCAATGAGCACGTCCACAGAGCATGTTTGAAGGCCATGCAGCGTTCCTCTACTAATCTACATTAAGCTAAAATATTTGAGGATAAATGCCTATCTGCATACATGCAATCACCCAAACATACAAGTACAGATTATGCATATGCAGATACATGCAAATAGGAAATAATGGGAATTATGATCAAATGAGGATTACTGCACCTCACAAACATGTTTTGTATGTAGCTGGCATGCACCTTGGACAGGAGGGGGGTGTACTTGCTATACTATATATTGTCTACCTGTTTTCACAGTTTGGAAAATATAAACAAAATTTATTAAAATAAAATGAGAATCACCTCACTGAAGCTCATTTTGCAGATAGTCTTGGCTGCGTCTTCCAGCTGGGCTGGAGTGCTGATGGCGATACCAGTCATGCGCTCCAGGAAAGAGTGAGTGTAGAAGAATGCAGAGAAAGCCTGATGGGCAGGAGAACTGAGACTTAGAACAAAATAATCTATTAATTGACAGCCTGCGTTTTATGTCTAGCTGCAGTAACTGCACAATCCTTCTTTCCTGGCGCCCCTCACCATGAAGTTGCCAGTGACATTGGGCTGGAAGACATTGTCAAAAGAGCACTGGGAGAAAGCACAGCTGTGGAAGGAGAAGATCTCTGACACGTTGCCCAGACAGTGTTCATAATGCCCAGTGCCCTGTATGGTCAGAGGAGCCTGGGAGTTGAAAGAGCTGGGTCTGTGGTCCACTGTGCAGGGAGAGTCGAACACACTGTCCAGCCTCACGCTCACACTGTGGCCTACTGGATAGCATGGATGAGACACTGTCCCTGGATGACCCTGAGACTGACCGAGAGAGGGAGAGAGAGGAACTTGAAATACTCCCCCAACAGTAGAATGAAAGCCATGTACTACTCTATGTGACAGTATATTGCCATGGGTCTTGGAAAGGAAACAAATACAAATGTGTCAAAATATCATAACTAGATAATTAAAATATGCGATTCAAATAGTCACATTGCCAGCATCTTTTCCAGCATCTACTGCATATTGTCATGTTGTGCTTATAATAATATTTATTATACTATTTACCATGTGGCTAGAGTCAAGCACAAGATAGGCTGTACAGATAAGCAAGATAGCTTACAGCACAGTTAGTTTAGTATGCATTGCTTTACAAATATGACTTACTAGGCAGTTTAAAAAATATTATTGGATGTTAAGGGCTGTATTATACTGTACCTTGTCAAACAAGAGGTGCTACTCTTCCCCACAGAAATGTATATATACATATACATATATATATATATATATATAAATATGTATATTGGCCATTGAAGGCCTTCATCAGAATAATGATGGTTGCATGATGTTGCGTCATTCCACCATGGCTCAATCCAACTGGCTTCATCATTTTCATACTGTACCGTGACAAGATGGGCCAGTAGTCTTTTGAGAACCTGGTCCTTGCCGTAACAGAGGAAGCTGTGTGTGTACAGGGTGTAGTCCTGGCCATACAGACGAAGCTCCATCATGTCTCTTGCATCCTCCACTTTCTCCTCAGTCATAAACGTTATCTGGGTAGATGCACCGCCAAAATCAAGAGCTCCCACTGTCGGACTGCCGGGGCTCAGCCAGCGGCCCACAAAGCCATACTACAACAGATGCATTGGGACAAACAGGGCAACAAGAAAAAAAAGAGTTTGTGTGTGTGTGAGACATGCCTTCATATAAATATACAAACCTGCTTGTTATTATGGCCACTAGGTGTCATCAAGCACCCTTCTTAAAGCAGACAGACATACAACTGTAACTCAAATGATTCATGAGACATCCCTTTAACTCACAGTGCAATAAAACTTCTGACGAGACACTTTAACAGCAGCCTAAGGACCAAGAATTGCTGACTCCAAAACCACATTTCCTGTCACCCATGGTAGGCTACCTTGATAAAGTTCTCTAAGAGGTAGTTTACAGTGACCCAGCCATATGCACCCTCCTCCTGGCCACTTAATATGGCTGCCCCCTGGTAGTTGAAAGGATAGGACTGGATTTTATGGCCCACTTCCTGAAGAATCTGAGATGACTGCTCTGGACTGGAGATACTGGGAAAGAGAGGGAGAGGTTTACTCTATTACATACAGCAGGCTCATGAATAAAAGATAAATCTCCAATCAACAGTGAACCAGCTCACAAATCTTTCATCAGCCTTTAAAACCTGTTGCTGACTCATGCCTTGTCATTCGTCAAAACATTAACTATGTCTCTCCTATCAAAACACAAAGAACAGGAAGGAATAACAGAAAGGAGCAAGCATGATTTTTTTGCCTGATTATTACATAACTTGTAATAACAAAATGTGTGTTGAATAGATACAGTGAGTATCTTTGTATGTGATGTACTGAGAGCATGGGGCAGCTTTGTGTAAACAGATGTGGTTGGGTTTTGTCTTAGCTTGGGCTGTATTCTGTGCTTGTCCTTGGCTGCCTGCCTCGAAGAGGTAAATCCTTATATACTCACTAATTGGACACAGCCATCATAGAAATGAAGGGTTATATCTTGCAACATCCCTGTATCTTTGTAGGTGCTTCAGTTCTCTCATTATACTAAGTGAAATTCCTTGTCGCGGTGGTGGAATGGTACCACACTCTCGCATGCAGGGCATTCAATAAAAAGAGTTTGTATGTAAAAAATTAAGATAATATTCAAAAGTGGTGACTCAGTGTAACACTGTCTGGGACTTTTCCCATTGGCTACAAGGTGAACTCTGAATGACATTTAACAAAAAGCATGTATGTGTACGCACACGCACACTGCAGTCTAACTCACTTGAGGAGCCTCATGCCAGCGGTGGCTCCCAGGTAGACAGGTGTGAGGTGGTGTCTGGCTTTGGGAATGTCCTTCACAGCCTGGTCCAGACATGCCTCCAGGCTCTTTCCTGCCGCTCCTCTCTGGCCTGCATAGCTGGAGATCCCTCCACCTGTGAGATGACAATATATATATATAAATATAAATATATAAAGGTTTTGGATTGCATTACAAAGCATGTATAATGTTGTTTGTGCATTTCAACAGAAGACGTGTTGTTGGAGATCCACATTCACTGGGGAATTTACAGTAGGAAGAAGATTCACACCCAGAAAAGCTTGGCCAAGGTATTGCTGGCTACCTAATCTCTATAAACAGATAATCGTTGTCAGTAAAAAAAAAAAAACGATAGCCAATGGGTGCAGAGATTGCTGGCTACCTGGATGAAAATAATTCATCATGTTCAAATCATATATACTATACTGCTGTCATGTGAAAACCTCAAAAGTCAAATTTTGATGTCCACATTTTTGGTAACTCTTTGCTTTCTTATTTATTTAGCTATGAAAGGGTTAACCCTTTGACGTGTACAATATAACATTTTAGACAGTTCTGAGAACTGAACACTAATGACATAAAATGGCTACTGGCCATTGAAAGCTATGGAGTTCTAGAATTCCAATGTAGAATTCTAGAACATTCCAAAACTCTTACACCTGAAAGGGTAGCTTAAAGAGATATTTCACTTTAGTAGAACTTGTCAAAAAATCAGCAGTCTTACCTCTATCTAAAGTCATCTACAAGTAAACTAGTGACCACTGCTGTCCCTGTCGTCCGCTGTCAACACCACCATTCCTCCCAGGTGTCAGGCTTCTCATTCACTTCCATTCATTTTGGGGACCTAGTCTAAATATCATACTTCTGAGGTATAAACAAACTACTGCTGTGAAGATTTCAATAAAGCAGGCAATTCTGAGTCAAATGTACATGTTTGTTTTGGCATTTGATGTGTCTTTACACATTCATGACCTTAAAAATAAAAGCAGATCCGGTCAATTTTCTGTAGGTTTGAGTGTGCTGTGTATCTTTGCCTTGCATAGAATGTTGGGGAGTGGTTAGCTATGGTTACTTGTTGCCTAGCTGGAGGAAAGATTCTTAACATTCTGTGAGAAGTTGACAGTTGGTCAAACTACACCTCAAGTGACAAATAGTTCCTATACTCATAATTCGAAAATGGCAATATCGGCTCAAAAGAGCAAGTACCTTTAACTAGAAGTGAATAGGTGTACAGTCTAAGTTACAATGTTGATCAACCCCAGTTAAAAGTGAGCCACCATCATGACATTGAAAATCCAGGGTGAAGCCTTAAGTTAACCCACTAACCCCATAATCTATCTTAGTACATCCCTCTATATTTCCAGTTATGATGGATTAAGAAAATAAAAGAAATGCCTATTTTCCATCTAAAAGTCACACTCTTTGAGAACATGTACAAAAAGATTTCATTGGGGCTTTTAAGAATCACACGACCAACCAAGGCAGGTCAGGGCTGGCAAACCCTAGCTATCTGTAAGACCTGATCCACCGTTGCCAGGCTGCAAAAGATCCTACCTCTTTATGTCTAGCCTTGTGTGACAAGATATTCTCCTTCACCTCAGGGGAAGCGGTTGGCACTAGGCCCACGTCTGGGCACCGCCAACGATGACTTTAGTGGGGAAATGGGAGGGAGGTTGTTGGAGAGTCTTACCCTGAGCGTGACATTCAGTGTGCTGCGTGACCACGCCTGTGCCATTCTGTTTGTCGGCAGGCCACTTGTAGACATACATGGCAGTGTGGGAGGAGCCTGCGTCCAGGACAATTCCATACTGGGGAGAAGGGAACGGGAAACAGAGGGGGAGGTAGGCAAGGGAGGAGAATAGAGGTAGAGAGGGTAACGGAGTGTAGGGGAGGGGAAAAAAGAGGTGGAAGACGATAGGGGAGATACTGTAAGAGATGTATTTCTGAAAAGAAAAAAAAGAATACTAACAGGTGGAATGTGACCCATTTGGCCAGACGCAAACACGTAAAAGGTTGGAAACAATCATGTGTTTGTGACCTATACACAGTGAGGGCCACATTGAGCACGTGTGTTATTGGCATCTGGACGGCATTTGACTACAGAGTATGCTAACTAGAAAACCCACTGTTTTAAAAAAGCAAGCCCTTTGCTTTGAGACGTCTTGTTACATGTATTTTTTTTTTTACAGTTTACAGTTTAGTCATTTAGCAGACGAAAGAAATGTTTGCTGAAAGAATGTCTGTTTACCTAAAGGCAATATGCGAGAACTTGTGGATAAAGGGATAACAGGAAGAGAGGACAATTTTGGCAGGACGAACGCCTGAATTCAACTATCTCGTTCCAACTATAAGATGAACTCTGCATTCACTCAGTCCAAAAACCCCCATTAGATAGATCAGTTTCATCAGGGCACTTCTTCACTTTAGCTGGAGTGGGAAAGATCTATAGACGGTTTCAATGGAATTGCATTGCTAGGGAAGAAGGGACAGCTTGGACTCAAGTTCATTTCCTGTTGCAGTGTCTGCTAATATCAATAGCTGAAAGGATATTTATGCTGTCAAGTTTAAATTGTCTATAGGTCTGACTTTGCAAAAGAACCATGTTTTTAAGCTGCAGATAAACTTCCAAGTACCTGTCTTTTGTAATCTGATGATGTAAAATGGCTGCCTGCCTAAAGCATATAATTTCTCATGCATTTGCACATGTGAATAGGGGCATATTTGTCAGAGCAGGAATATGATGTTGAAATGTGGAAATAGAAGTGGCAAAGCTACAGGTGTGTGTGTGTGTGTGGCAGACAGAGAGAAATGCAGGAGAGTAGAGAAAGAGAAAGAGAGAAAAGAAGAGAGCAGAGAAAAAGAGTAGTGTCACTGGCATGTAAAAGAGGATGTGGTGGATGTCAAGCAAGGAGGAGGCATCCTCCTTAGCAACAGTGTAACAGCCAAGGACCCCCCCTCCCAAAAAAAACCCCACACACACAATCAAGTCATGCATTCTTTCTACACTAATCCTCATCTGCCTGTCTAGCCTAACCTTTCTTGAAACACCCACTATTCTATGTCTAAACCCACATTGGGCGATAGACTGAATCCCCTGTGAACACACATGGACTTCTATGGCCAACACACACACACACACACACTTCCTGAAAGCTTGAGAACCAGGCCAGTCCTCCCTGAGTGATGAGACAGCAGAGAGAAGGCAGGATGTACATTTGGCTTTGTCTGGCTGGTCGCTAATGATTCTAACAGCAAACAAGTTGGCCATGGTTGATTAAGCTGCAGTGAAGTCACCACCACCACAACCAGCGAGTATCGAGCAGTGTTTTACTTGTGTGGTCAAAAGATCAAGTAACGGAAAAAGCAACAGAACCAACACCTCCACATATCTTTATGAAGGGTCAGCGGGGAGGAGGGAGGGAGGATGGACCTTGAAGAGAGGTCAACCATGAAGGATATGCACCAGTGGAGTCCTTCCCAAAATATGAAGTGTTTCTAGAGACAACATCTGCAATCTTCAACAAAGACCTCTTGGCCTGCTTGTGTCTCTCCATTTAAAATGTAGGATACTGATTCTTAGATAATGATGATTATTTGTTTTGGTATTTTTGAAGCCAAGCTCTGGAGTTCATATCAGCAGATATTAGAGATTAACACCATTTATTCCTTTAAAAATAAGTCAGACCGTGTCTGTTCAGTCTAGCTTTGACCAAGAACAATACATCTTCTGTACATTTCTGTATTTCCCCCCTCATTATCTTTATTAATATGAAATTGTTGTATATTTACGATATATTTGTATTTCTATGTATTGCATTTTCTTTCTTCTCTTACATGTACTTTTTAGATTGTTTCAAATCTAAATTCTGTGAGGCACATTGAGTTACACTTGTATAAAATTGTGCAATAATAACTGTGAAATAATAATAACAGTAAGCAGCAAGACTTGGATGCTGAATTGGAATGAAATTTGAAAAGTTACAGCAATTATGCACTGAATATTTATAGTCCTAATTTTCCCAATAAATTCAAAATAGACAATAAGGATAAGAAGACACTGGTGATTTCTGGTCAAGTGAAATGACGCTGCTCTCTGTGTGCTATAAGAACCCAGGCATGCATGAGGGTATGTGACTGTTGGTCTAAGAAAATACATGCCACTTTTTTTTCTGTCTTTTTCGCTCTCTCTTTCTCAAGCCAGTGCAACAGGGATAGCTGGTGCCTCTCTTTATTTCTCTTTCTCCCCCTTTCTTCCTCTCACACACAAGCCAGCACAACACGGGTGGGAGGCATTCAGAATAATATGTGTCGGATTTTCTCATCATGAATGCTCTACCTGTGGCAAGTGTGGGTTTTGCAACCATGGCAACAATTTGTGTTCAGGCAGATGGGATGGCTTCTTACAATGTGCTTGAAGGAGTGCTCGCTCCTGAGCTGATGTGGATTGGAGATGATGTTACGATTCTTCAAGTGCTTTAAGATGATCACTATTAAGTATTACAAAGACAATGTTATTTTGTAAACTACAACCTCACTTGTAAAATGTTCTTGTTAGAGGAAATATTGGCATGCCTTTTCCTCCCAGATAATGGTCACACCAATCATTATTTATTTGCATTAGTTATGATTTTTGTAACCACTTCCCATAGTTTGATGGACTTAAAACATATTAGATCCACTATAACTGGACCAGGCATATTTAATCTAAGTGAGATTTTCCAAGGACATGTGCATTGGTGACAGCAGTGGCCTAGGTCGCTGTGTCCTAAAGAATATAGAGAATCTAATGGTTGAAGTGATCCTAAGATTGGTCTTATGAATTGGGTCTATCAAACTGTTAAGTGTTTGCCTTAACCCCTGTGTTGTGTTCCGGTCAAATTCGGCTGATTTACAACATTTATCAAAAATATGGTTTATTTCATGGGATTGCCCTAAGGCTTCATCAATTCCTCCACACTAGGCATCTGAACATATAAAGTTACTTATCACCACTTTCATTGAATTTTACATTTTCATTCAAACTTTGTCCATCTGTGGTGTGTCCGGTCAAATCTGACCACATAGAAAATGAATTGGTAAGACTATAATAAAGCAGATAGTACTACAGAGTACTACATAGTACTACATGATATTACATTGTACTATATGGTACTAGAGGGTATTACATTACACTACATGGTACCACAGAGTATTACATGGTACTGCATGATGGTACTACAGGGTACTACACTACATGGTAGTACAGGGTACTACATAGTACCACAGGGTACTGCATAGTACTACAGGGTACAACATAGTAGTACATGGTAGTCCAGGGTACTACAGGGAATTAAATGATACATGGTACTACATGCTAATACAGGGTATTACATGATGGTACAGTGTATTACATGGAACTACAGGGTACTACAGGACACTACAATGGTGCTGATAAAGAGTTGTATAGTCAAAAACGGAAGAACACCATAACTGGGACTCTGGAGTGAACACAATACAAGGGTTAAACAATAAGTGTAATGTACATTGAGAACAGTTACCATTGACACCACTCATAATAATCCAAATTGAAAAATGTTTTTTTTATTTTATGTACATTATCAATAATTTTACAATTAGGCACGTCTGTGCCAGTGAAACTGTTGGAGATCTTTTAGCTGTGATGACACTTGTAATATTGACAGCGGCAACAACAAAATCAAAATGACAGGTGAAGGAGTGGGGTTTGTTGACGGTAAGAAATTACACTGGCTGCACCTGTACACATGGTAAGACCACAGGATAGCGCCATTAATCCAGAATGTTTGGGACCTCTCCAGCTTGGGGACCCCTACAGTGTCATCACCATTCGCCTCAACTTGCTTTGGTGCAACGTCCAAACCTTACAATCACCTCTAAACATGCTAAATGCTGGATTTGTTAGTCATAAGGGGTGAGTTCAGGTGGAAAATTGGATGGGTGGTGAGTGGTGAAAATGGATCTCACCCCAAAACACTGCACAACCTGTAATTTGTGTGTGTGTGTGTGTGTGTGTGTGTGTGTGTGTGTGTGTGATGATCCCAACTTGGTATAAAAACTCATGGTACCTCCCATATAGAGTTTCTTCTATCCATAGAAGCAGCTCCTATGAATGAAAATCACTGACCCAGTTGTAGCGGAGCAACACCCTGTGGCATGATATTCACAGAAACGTCTATTTGCTGACAAGCAAACAGATGTAGACTACCTACAGTAAGAACATGTCTCTCTCTCTCTCTCTCTTTCTCTCTCTCTCTCTCTCTCTCTCTCTCACACACACACACACAAGCGCCCTACAAAAAACATTGTGCCCTGATGATCTTTTAGAATGCTGAAAACTCTTTCCCCTTCTTGTTCCTTTTCAGAACAGCATGTTGAATACCAACCACAGCCTTCTACAACCCACAGAGCTTCTAACTTCAGCTCTCAGACAACTTGCAGAGCAAAAGCTAATTCAAAACTATGATTAACTTGAACTATGAAGTTAGTAAAGATGACCAGAGGTGGAGAGAGTAGGGTACTGAAATACATTTCTCAAGTAGAAGTTGGCGTACTGTAAAATGTTTAATTATGTAGGAGTAAGAGTAGAACTAGAAAATTACTCAGGTAAAAGTAAAGAGTAGCACTCCGAAAAAGTACTTAAGTAGCTAACAAAAATCATAAAGAATTTGCACATACTCCAATATCATCCCTCAAAAATTAAAAGGAACACTCCAAAATGTTGGGAAATACACTTATTTGCCATCTTCCCCAGAGCCAAACGAGAAGATTGATAGCAATTTCAACTCTTTGTGTCAATTGTAGAGTTGTTGGAAGTTGTATTTGTTCACTTTTGATGGAGCTAGGCTAGCAGCTCCCTACTGCTTCCAGTCCTTGTGCCCTAGTGTGCACCTGGACCTCTCTGTGGGGCTACTGGACACACATTAAGAGAGATTAAACTGAAATCAATCTTCATGTCTTACTCTGGGGAAGATGACAAATAAGTGCATATCCCAAAACGTTGGTGTTCCTTTAACTGAGTAGGCCTACACCTTGTGGTCTTTGCAAACATTTTGATCAGTCACTAGGCTATAAATTCAAGGTTTGGGGATAGTCCCTTTTAACAAACAATCACACTTTATGTCCAGATGACTGTACTGTAAATTACTCTTGTGACCAAAAATAAAACTCACTCAAGTAAATAGGCTACTTACAAATGTACTCAAGCAGAAGTAAATGTACCGGCTTTTAAAATAGGCCTACCCCAAAAGTAGTTTTACCTAAGAAAAAAAAAAAGAAGGAAAAAAATTACTCAATTACAGTAAGTAGAGTACATGTAATTAGTTACTTTCCACATCTGGCAATAACAGTGAATATCAACCACTCAGTGCCGTTGACAGTTTTCTGATTGAGTAGATGCTGGTGCTAGAAAATAATATAATCTAGGTTCTCTCTCTCTCTCATTCATAAGCACGCGCACACGTGCTAATGTAGAGCTAATGCGTGCACACTAGAAGTGGAAATAATTGCAATGATTCTATGGTGAAATCGTCTATTTTGTTAGAGTGACGAAGGAAATATTGCTGGATATAGTATAAAAGAACCTGTGTTTTTGTGATTGGAGTAATCATACTGTTTAGCCTACTATCACTGCTGGCAGCGATTCACTTTACTGTGCGGTCACACCATGGGGGTATCATGGTCACACTTGAACCCTGGTGTTGGCAAGCCGTCAGTCTGATTATGTTTCACGACCACACAAAAATGCTGACACGCACAAACCATAAAGCGCTAATCCAACCTTACCATGAATTCAGGGGGCTCCTCAATTTCTTCTGTATGAATGGTGAGTAGAAGAATTCCAATTATTCCCAACGCTACAAGCGCAAATGCGGCTACTATGGGAGTGCGCTGCAGAGCCATGAGTTGAAATTGAGCGGTCTATTCGGGAAGCAGAAATTTGAGCGACGCTTTAGCCGGCCAGTGGATACGAGACAGTGAGAGCCAACCTCTCAGAGGGTTGGTATAATCGCACGGGTAACACTTGACACTATGTCGCCATACCAGGCTCTATTCCGTTATACATATTCAGTCAGCAGGCCTAAAGGCTGATGTGAACTGAAGGCTGATGTGAACCAAAATTTCAGCTATACACCCCGCCTCTACCCAAGGCATTGGGGTTAAAAGATGGATAGAGCTAAAGTGAAAGCCTTTTCATGTCACTTGATGCGAACAGCTCCCAGGCTACTGGTTTAGTTGGGTGAAAAATGTCATTATGGACCAGGGTCGCGAGGAGACTGCAGCTCATTTACATTCTGCGGTGGTGGAGGAGCCCTTATATCTGCCTTTTCTATTCTTAAAAGAGGTTATGAATCAATTAGTGCAAACCACATGTATATAGTTTATTTAAAGGCACACTTGGGAATTAAGAGCTGGAGGTATTCGTGCATTCTAATTTAGTGTCATGCATACCAACTAATATGGCACAATGCCACAGCTCAGTTGTCATTTAATTAGAATCACCTGTTATTTGATAACAATCACCTGTTTGTGGTTGTTTGCTAAATGTCTGTGATGGAATACTAGCCGAGCACCAGGTGGCGGTGAATCCTGTGAGGCCTGCTGTGCAGTGAATTGTCCACCTCGATAACATTTGCATTTGAATGCTGCGTTAAGACCTGACTTGTATATTGCATTCTCATTTGACTGCCTGAATAAAAGATGGTAATGAAGTGTGAATAGTCCTACTTTGTCTGTTTGGGATACTGTGCAGCCACTCATCTTCTACTGCAGTCAATAAATATCCTAGACTGGTATTGTGATAATAGTTTAATGGGAACAATATAATGTAAGGTGCAGCCTGGCACGAGGCATGCAATACTAACCTTGCTTAGGGTTAGGGTCAAATGCTGTTCTGAGCCAATACATTTCATGTTTCCTGTTTATCCTTTAGAGCAGGGGTCTCCAACCTGTTTGTTTACAAGAGCTACTTCTGAAAAATAAAAGTTCATGAGATCGACACGCTTTTTTTTGTTTTAATTTTTTTTTTTGGGGGGGGTATAAGTGGTCTAAACAACAAAGGTATTGCCAATCAGAGCCATATAAGCTTAACAGTTGGCCTAACCATTCAATATTTTGAGTGCGCAAAATAGACACATTACAGCCGGTAACACTGATTGATTTACACCTTGTGACTTGTGATGGAAAATATTCAGACAATGCCTGGAGAACTACTCAAATGTAGCTCACGAGCTACTGGTTGGAGACCACTACTTACTACTACTGGAGTGCTATGCAGAATGTGCCAGACATCTGACTGACATACGACCCTGCAGCCATGCTTTTGAGTGATCGCAGGAGCAAGTGACAATACTAAACTCCCTAGGAGAATCTCTGGTGAGCGATGCTCTCAAAGGAGACCTCACCGTGTCCCTCGTAACTTTTTACTTAAGACACAAAAGGGTTTATAGGACTAACTGCATCAGCGATGGGGTTCAGAGGTGTAGCAAGAAATTCTGGGCCCTGTGCAGTGTGCACATGATGTGTCTCTCCCCCTCCCCAGCTGCGACTCATGCACACCTTTTAGTAAAAAACCCTTTTAGTCCAGACCCTCTGAGGGCCCTGGGGAGTCAGTTCCACTATCCCCCCACTTCTAGGCCCCTGATTGGGTTTGATTATGACCGTGGGTGTAAATGGAAGTCACCAAATTGTGTTATTTACAACGGGCCATACTCAGGAACTTGCTCTAAATGTACTTTAACCCTGTTGCAATGTGGATGTTTTCAAGTGCTTGAATACAACAGACACTGTACGGTGGCAACAAGACCTCTCAACAGCCATCAGTGGGCATGCACAGCAGAGCCACAACGTTCAGTGCACCCGACTCCACTGTACTCACAGGCTGCAGGGGTATTTCTCTCATGGACAATATCTCCACCCTGTGGTACAAAACAACTATGACAACAAAGCATCAACTTGAGTTAGGAAAACATGAATGCAAAAAGGCCATACAAACACAATACATCACAAATTCCTTTAAAATGTCATGTTTATTAAACTCGTAAAAAGCATGTGAAGAGCGCCTTAATATAAAGCTTACATCAAAAAAACAACAAAAGAAACATTAAAATGTGAAAGAGCTATTCATATTTTTTCAACAATAATAATAATAATAAAAATATAATTTGTTATTATTATTATTATTATATGGCTTTAAAGACCTTTGTTTTCTGTGAATCTGTTTCAGTAGAAAATGACCTTCAGATCCTCAAGAAAACAAGTAAACTCACATCTTGTAAAAGAGGTATTTTGAGAAGAAAAAAGGGAAAAAAAAGAAAGAAAACAAAACACTGACCTTAGCCAAGCAAAGATTAGCAAATGAAACAATCATCTTGGCAACACTAACACATTTTGCCAGGTTTTGAAGTCTGGTTACACTTGGCCTGACATTCCATTGGCGTTTGGCAGCGAAAGCAGAACATCTCAGAATCTCCCAGACCTGTTTCAGTTTGTCTTGCCTGTATGCATCCCCTGTCCTTTACCAATCTATGGTTCTTCCAGAATGATGTAGGGAGAGACCTCACTGTCCTGACAGAGGTGCCACACCACATAGCACTTGTAGTTCAGCAGCAGGAGCAGTGCCATGACAACCAAGACCACCACGATAACCATAGCCAGAGGAATGTGATGTTGACAGCACCAGCAGACCTCCTCCTGCCCTTCACCTGGAGGCCCCTCAATGCCCTCCTCCAGGGATCTGCTGGTGGAGTGACACCGCAGACATCTTTTCATCCATGACACCACGGAACGACGCATGTGTGGTTTTGATGGAGCCCCAGTTGCAACCCATGGTTTGGTCTCCTCCATCCCTGATAGGTGCAGCAGGTAGATTGTCCTCCTTCAGAAAAGTCAAGATAGGGGTATTGTTACATATAGACTAGAGTTGTGTAGACACACAACATCAGATACTGTAGGCAACTGTCAACTCCGGAACACGTACATGTCTTTTATAGCCTACAAACTATTGCAACATCAAAGTCTTGAAATGAGCAACTATTTTCAGGATGATGATCTCACCTATTCACAATGCATAGACCACAGAGATAGTAGCCTTGACCAGATGTCTAGGTGGGGAGTGGGGGGTTGGTTGATGCAATCCCAATGTAGTTTAAGCCTCATCTTGTTAAATATTTCCTACAATAGTTCATAATTATTACAGACCTAAATTCAACACTGTGTTGTCTTGTACAGCAGGAAACTCTTCCTTAGCAGCTGACATGTAATGGTCTAGCAATGAATCTCCTGCTGTCAGTAAGCACTGTAGGCTATCTGAGTCCCCAAAAAATCTCATGAAAACTGTCCTGCACAAGCCCAAGACAACTTTAGATTTCAATTTAACCACGACTGATGTTTTGATAATCTTCATGATCTGAATTTCAACACACTAGACAACACACTAATCTCAGCACACTAGACAACACTTAACCCGTTCCCAAAAAAAGGAAAGGCAGCCTGCTGGAATCAGAATTGAAGGCCAGAATTACATTGTCATCAAGTGGATCTAGTGTCGACTTACGAAAGGCCCGTCTCCAGGTGGAGTCGAGCTCTCGAAAAGAAGGCTAGAACAGGTTTCCTGTAGGTTAACAGCCCCAGTTGTCTGTTCGAGACGGAGAGACAGAATATAGTATTAACGTCGGGCTATGTAGCCTAGTCAAAGCAAGTATTCATGTCACGGTTTGATAGATCTCCAGATTGCTATTTCTGGTGTGGTGTTGTTAACTTCACGTAGCCAACTTTCAGCTATTATTGGCAGGCTACTGAAATTTATGAGATGGAGGCGCAAGGATGTGCGCTAAGGCCAGGGCTCAGCCTGGAGTGTACAGCATAACCTTTGAACTTTGACATTTAGCTCTGGTTCGATGCCATAAAACAAAACAAAATAAAGGGAAGGCGTTGTGTAAATTAGCGATAGTAGTAGCCTACATTTGAGAGACAGCAGGGATAATCACCTGAACTAAACGCTCATGGCTTTGTAATTTTATCCACGCACTCGAATTTCTTTCAAGCTAACCAGAAATTGTCACCAATTTAACTTCTGGCAGTAGGCTATCTGTATCTTTTGCTTCAAGATTAGATATTTAACTTTCAAAATAAAAGCGCTAAGATGGACAGTTTTCAGAAAAAAAATCGAGGGTTTGAGAGCACACGAAAGAAACATGGCACATTAGGCCTAATTAATGGAAACATTTGGCTTTACAACGATATGCTGTGTACTCCGCTGTAGACCTAGTTTTGAGATGAGCAAAAAGAAAATAGCACCTATGCCTGGAGCTAATCGCATCTTCAATGTACTCCCCTGTCCTACTTCATTATGTTCACACAGGCACATGGGGCTAACGTGTGCCTGCATATTTTTGTTACGAGACTTGACTTACCTCACAAAACAAGTCCACAATTTTAAACAATCATGGTTGTGCTTCAAGGCCAAATAATCGGCCAATGCAGCCAGACCCTACTGTAACCCCTTGGATTCAATTAAAATGAACAAGCCTCCACTTATGACTGCTTCAAACAACAACACCTTTGATCAAGAACGTGAGACTAGAAAGCGACAGACTCCTCCCTTAAATTGCTTACCTGAGCGAGCGACTACGCCATTGGTTGAACAGCTGCAGCTCAGCAGCCAATATAAATAGGGTGTGTTCCTTTTGGCAGCAAAACAACGCGGTGAAACAATCTCTAAACAAGTAGCCCTGAGCAGTAAGCAGTGATTAAACATTAAAGAATCCAAGGACACGATTGGTTGGAATTAACAATATGTAGATAGCCTATATTTTATTTACAGTTGTATATAAACAAGATGATTCAATGTAAGGGAAATATTTTTTAACTGAGGAGGTGAACATAAATAAGTGATCCTTCCTCTGTGGGGTCAGTTTGTGTGTGTGTGTGTGTGTGTGTGTGAGTGTGTGTGAGTGTGTGTATGTAATACTGACAGAAGACATTCTCTGCTGCAGTCATAATACTACAAGTGCAATACAATCTCCTCAACCCCATCTTAAGCAAACTGAATTCTATTTACATGGCATTCAAAACATTTGTTCCAGACAAGTTAATGTAGTTGTACATGTCAATAGTAAACAAGCATCAAAGAAACAAAAATACTGATTATTACACTTAAGCATGCATAGGCCAAAATGAGAATATGGTCAGAAGCAACCTTTACAATAATAACAATTGCCATTCAGAAACCAAATTCAGTGCTTTGCTCAAAAAGGTGTCTTTGTTTAAACGTATTTGTTTTTCATGGAAATGATAATCTAAAATTCAAGTACTATTTCTCAAAACTACCAAAATGAATACAAATAAATAGATAAATAAAAATAACGTGTAGTCACTATCTAAAGGTCTTACTTGATCTTATTCATTAGGCTATCAGATATAATTCACAGATGATCTGTTGTAGTTTCTTACTAAGCAGACTCTGCAAACTGTCAATAATGCTTTATAATGGGTGTTGTTTGGGAAACCCCTCAGCATAAAGTGCTATGCAGTGCCATACCAGAAAGGATATGATAGTCTTTTCAACACTCACAGTTGTTTCTCACCTCCAGAGAATGGGAAACGGCCTGTTTTTGCACCTAACCAAGATGTGTATGCAAACTCACAGCGCCAAGCACTGCGAGTTAAGCTGAGTTATCAATTCACTTGGGTTCCCTCATGTAAAAGATCTCATAGCGCAAAACTGGAGCGAGACAGTGCTGCACAGGAAGGAAGTTTTGCATGAAAGATCAAGCGCTGGTTGGATGAAAAACCTGGCCCTTTGATGCAACCCCTTGAGACTGGAAATGAGAAAGACCGAGGAAGGAGAGAGGGAGAGGGAGGGTGTTCCCAAACATATGGCTTATGACTAAGACTCATGAGTTTCTCATGACAGGTCATATCTAAAAACACAAGCCTTTGTCAGTAATCTTGACTGACTGAATATTAGTGATTCAAACCTCATACAGACATACTCTTATTTCGCCTTATGAATGAAATCACATTCCCTACAGTCAATGTGGGAAAACAGTGGCATGATTACAGTAAAGCATTAATATTATGTGAGAGTTTTTAAAGAAATTGCGTCTAAATCTTGCTGGACAGAACAGAAATATCCATTTGGCAAACGATTAAAATTGCTTAACATAATAACAACATAATGACTTGTGTGTCTTAAGAATAATATGTTTGCAAATGACTACACTTGCATTAAATCATATTGGTAACACTTAACTTTAGATTAGCACAGCTAATCATTAAGTAACTTGAAACCAACGAGGAGCCATATCTGTTTATCTACTATTTAGTTACCGTGCATTGCTTAGGAAATAATCAAGGACATGTTAACTAACTACAAATTAATTAACTTCATAACAAACCATTAGCTAAAATATTTGTGATATTTAACTCCTAGCTGCTTCAGAGAAAGACCATCTGTCTTTTACTGAGATGTCTTCTTAGCAGCCTATTTGATATAACACAGGCTGAGGGAGTAGCTTAATTTATCAGGTAAATCCTTGTGTCTCAAAGCCCTCGTAGATCTGCACAACAGCATGCTCCTCCAAGACATTTAATAGTGCAGACACGTTTCGACCTCACTTGGACTTCATCAGGTGTCGAAACTCAGGTGCCAAACACGTCCGCCGAAGACCAAGTGAGGTTGTAACATTGTGTCTACACCATTAAATATCTTGCAGCAGCATGCTGTTGTGTCTATTAAAACGTCTTGCAGCATGCTGTTGTGTCTATTAAATGTCTTGCAGCATGCTGTTGTGTGGATCGACTTTTGTTTTTTTCACAGTTGATTCTCATCCTGAACAAGCGTTAAGGTGGCACAGCCTCAGTTGCATCGAAGTCCTTCCCAGTGGCACACGAAACCACCCATTTCATGATCAAGTCCCTACTTTCTGTCTGCTTGGTTCTAATTCTAAAAGTTAACTACAGTATTGGTTATCGAGTAGTTCCTGGCAGCTTGATCATTAGTTGTGCCCCTAGAGTAAAGTGTCACCAACATTTCCAGTATGCCCAGAGAAAGGATGCATAAAGCTCTCCGTTGCTCTTATGCATTTACAAAATCACACATGCTTCCATCACTTTCATCAGTAGATTAAATTTGTCACACAAAATCATAACCTCACTGTTAGCTCTTGCCAAATTAATAACAAATGCATCTAAAGTGTTTAAACATGTGTAAGTTGTACTTCTTAACATGTACTCCTTAACAAAAAAATTTAAGTTGATACCCATCAAAGCTATTATAATATGCTGTTGTTGAGAAATAGTAGATAATACTACAGTATAGTATCTAGTCCTTAATTGTCTGGAAATTATGTATTGAGTGCATTACTTGCATCAAAACTGGTTCTTCCACAAACATAATCTAACTAAACTGGTTTTCTAAAAGAGTAAAACTGATAATGTCGATATAATCAAGAAATAGTAGTAATATCAAACGTCACAATGCCATTTGTAAGTAAAGTACAAGTAAAGTAAAAGACAGAAAACAAGGTTAAATAAGTCTGACGAGCATATACAGAAGGAAAACATCGTATGTGTGAGTTGTGTTCATCTATGCATGCTCGGAATCCTAGAAGTAGCTATAAACGACTAATTCTGGCTCTAAAAGGTGCAAAGTCCAGTGTTTCAGCCAGTCCTTTCTCAAACAACAAGGTGTCTTCAAAGCTCCACTGATGGCAGTGAGACAAAACAAGTAATGGATCCATGTTGTATCATTAAAGGGAACAGGGAGAACGCTGTCTCCTTCCCTGCTGCTTCTTCCTCTTCTTCCTCTTCTACCTCTTCTTCTTCCTCTCCTCTCTCTCTCTCTCTCTCTCTCTCTCTCTCATCGGGGAGCAGATCTGTCTGTGTCTCCCTTACACCACTGTGCTGACAGACGGGTCGGACAAGTTGAGCTGGCCCGTGATGTCAGTGGGTGGGTACTGCTGCAGAGGTGGAGAGAACAGGGGGGGAGGAGGAGAAAAACAGAACAGTGTGTTATTTCTTGACAAAAAAACATGATCACCCTGTGGCAACGGTTCTTTTTAATTGATAACGTTTTTTGTTTAAGAACACCTGTGCTTCATTTCCGTAGAAATCTGAGAAGCAGATGGGTTCTTTAACCCTCCTCAGGCAGACTTAATGAATTTGGACATGGCTCATGCTGTTTGGCAAAGACTCTCATGACTCATAATCTTAGTGAAGCAGAGCCGCACTGCCTTATTGATCGGTAAGTTCTGCCTGAGGTGGGTGGGTTTGTGTCTACAGTGGAGTAGAGGTAAGGTCCTGGGGGAACAGGCTACATCACAATTTGAACCAGGCCAGCCAGGGGCATTTTTTTAACCTTACAACCTGAATCCGGTGCAATCATTCACAGTCATGGAGGAAATAGACAGCTCATTTAACCTGAGTCATTTGTATGCATACAGACAGCTTTTCTAATTTTAGCATTTGAGGGGGAGAGGATGAATTATGACTGAGCTCCACTGCATTGTGGGCTGGTTCAAAGTGCTGTGCGGTTGGACTCTTACGCCCAGTCCCTATATCATTATGCGTCTTTTAAAGCAGAGTGCTTTTTATTATGAGCATATACTTTGTTGAGTGGGGGGAAATATACCCATGCAGGTGCTTAGTTACTATGGCAACTATGATTTTGCTATTGTGTAAGCCAATGTTTTTTAGCTATGTAATCTGCCTTGGGTATGATAGCAGTTAACCATTTATTTATGTATTTATTTAGCTAGTTATTTTACAACGCTGAGGTTGCTTGCTGTAGTAATTGGCTGCAGTATAGCAAATTACTGAAATAATCATTGAGCATTCCTTACCCATTGTAAGCAAGGCTATGAACAGATCTTGCCATTTTTTTGTGAAACTGATTGCCTGGTTCAACATAACAGAGTTAATGTGTTGAATACTCCCTGCATGATGTTCATTATCAGCAGAGAAATTTCCAACACATCAATCAGAACCAGAAACTTACTCTGCCTGCATTCTGATTCAACCTGTTTTGTTGGAAAAACCTGCTTCACCACATCCAATGTAAATGGAGGCCAAGATATTTTTTTTCTGTGAATACTAATTATTTTTTACATCTAATGTAACAGATTATACATTAAACATGCATAATCTATTACATTAGACATTTAATGTGACATAAATATGTTACATTAGATGTGAATAACTATAGTATCAGAACACCATTAGAATAAGGGAATTAAAACGGTGAACAATCGAGACCGATATCGTCACAAAAATCAATCAGAGCAAATCTATTTTGTCTCTCTTAATGATTCAAATAAGCAAGATCTATAATGACAGAAAGACTTGAGTGTCTCTCGTTTAAAGCTGATATGGCCAATGCATTCAATCATATGAGCTTCATAAGCTGTCAAGATGCAACTAACACGCTTCTTGATGAAGCAACATCCACATTGACTATTCTTTTATTTTTTTTATTTTTTTTTATGAAGAAATTATTAGAGTGGACATTGCTCATCCTTTTAAGAGTTGCATCATCATATAGGTTAGAACACGTATTTGGGCACCTCATATCTTGTACCTTGAGGGCCTGCTGTTAGTGTTGCCACTTACAGCATACCCTACTGAGGTCTGGTCGACCCGCTGAAGAGAGACACCTCACTATCATTACCACAACTACAGTTACTGCTTGTAAGGCTATGATGTAATTACTCATCATAACTATGATGACATTACTTCTATGACATCTACAACGACAAAAACGACTACTACTTCTACTACAACTAATACTATGACTGTGACAGTTTACAGTAATTTACATGCTTGCAGAGGGAGAGAGGAGCAGTGTGGCATGTGGGTGAGGGACACTGACACTTAAAGTCCATTGATATCCATTAATATAAAATAAGAACACTTATATAAAATCAAAATAATGGTCAAAGACTGAGGATGGTAAATCTTTTGATTAGAGCATCTTGTTGCTATGGCGTTTTTCCGTTTCAGCCGTTGTCATTGAGGAGCGTTAACACTATAGGGCTCCAGAACCAGCATTCAGACCCTAATAGAGACACATTAACAACGGTGATCCCGGTCTTCTTCGCTTCAAACTCGACCAATTCTATTCAGACACTTCCAGGGGAGAGCACTTGGCAAAGGTGATTTGGTTCAATCAATGTAGAAACTTCCATACAAAAAGACAGATAACACAAGAGAGAAAAAGAAAGAAAGAAAGATCAAACAGAAACACAAAGACCTTTTGTGACCCATTAGCTTAGCTGCAGTAGGCTATGGTTCCCCAAAGTAACATCCTCAATACAAAATGTTAGTGTAAAAAACAACAACAACAACAAAACTCTTCAGTATCTTCTGTGAAGGTTTGTTCTAGTTCCAGAGATTGTAGCTGGTTTTTAGACAGACACATGCATGCCAGAATTGGTCACCGGCCAGCTATGTCTGGGTGAGCAGCTGGGCACAGAACATTTCGGGTCACTGGTTTGTCAGGGTGCTCCACGCCTGTGGAGGAGAGACCCCCAACAGCATTGTGTGAGCCTTTCCAACTGGACTGTGAAGGAATGGAGAAAGCTTCATGCTCTTATTGTGCTGAGGCAAACAAGGCCTGCATAGAGGTGGAAATGGTGGATAAGGATCTTAAAGAGGCTTTTCTGTTAAATAGATCTTGGCAGCCAACACAATAAGAGCATGAAGCTTCAAATATTCCATAGCCCGAAAGTGGCAGGAACAACAACAACACAAAAGAACTGTCTCCATCACCTGGAAATAGACCCTTAAATACGCATGCACAGTTGACACAACAAGGACATTGAAAATAAATCCTTTTGTATAAGACAACGAGAATTATGACAAAGAAATATAACAAAATATGACAAAGGAAAAAGTAAATCTATTAATACAAATCCATGAATAAATCCTGAAATAGTCATATTAGTAAGAATAGACACATGAGTTTGTTCTCAGAAAGGAATGACTGGTCATCATAACTACCTTTTGGAAACGGACTTGGAAATGACAAAACATTTGGCGCATGCTTTCAAACCAAAAGCCAACCAAATAAACAGCTGAATCCAAAACAGAGGAGGTGCAGGATTTAAGCGAAGAAAAGATGGATACAAAGGATCAAGCAATCAAAGGGACAGGACACAGAACACAAATATACACAAACACGTACACACACATACATACACCACAGCATCACTAAACGACACAATCGCCAGAATCCACGTCCAAATCAGAGGCGGGGGAGGAAGAGCAGCTCAAACAAACACCACTGGGCAGACTGCTTATTGTACTGTGTGGCCCCCGTCCTCCAGCGACACTCCCTCTAATCCCATCAAACACCAAGCTTGCCCTGGCTCTGCTCTCCCCACAGTCGATGCTCCAGAGCCCAGCTTCCTCTGGCCTTGCCTGCCCTGCTCTCTTGCACTGATGCCCACTGACCTGTAGGGGGCAGGGCACCTACAGATGCTGTCTCGGATCTGGATGGCTGATCAATGGTGAACTGACAGACACGTGGCCATGGCCGCTGAGCCATGTGGAATGGGTGAGAGGAATGGGACTCTCTCGCAGAGATGAGAATGGTAGCAGAGAGGACAGAGGAAAAAAGAGAAAGGGGAGGAGAAAAAGAGCGAGGGAGAGACAGAGGAGGAGAAGAAAAAGAAGGAGGAGGTGGAGAGAAGGGGAAGAATAAAAAGGGAAGATGTTGCTTCTTCATCTCCTTACCGTGTCTTTGGAGGACCTACGTCTCTTGATGCTGGAGGCCAGGGTGGTACTGATGGACCTAAAAGAGGCTTTCTTTTTGGGGTCGGGCTCTGCTCTACCACTTTTCCTATCCTAAAACGAATATATGTAGAAACATTATTCATCTTCTTGGGCTGGGGTGATACCTTGGTCTCAGTTTCACCCATACTCTCCCACCATCACCACCCAACATCATCCCCAGAGCTTGCCTTTTACTGTCTAAAGGCTGTAGTAAAAGTATGAAGATCCGCATTGGAAAAACTACATCTATTGGACATGTAATATTTTCAAAGGGGTGGGGGCGAAAGAAAGAGATAAAGCCTGTTAGATGTGATAATGTTAATAGTGAAAATGTAGTGTGTTCGATCTACCATGAAGGCTGCATTCAAGACTCTTATCGGCAATGTACAAAATGCTATCACACTAGGACTGTTTAAGATGGAGATTCCTTAGTAACACACATTCAAACACTCCCAGTCCTACTAGAAATGCATTGAAATGGTTTTGAGTGATGACTAGTTGTGATGTAAGTGGGTGAGATCTGCACTGGGCTACTTTAACAATCCAATGAGTTCTGCTTACACACTCACTCTCGCCTGCACACTTAACATACAACTCCAACCCCCTCATCCCAACACACAACCACTCTCAAAGGAGAAAAAGCATCAACGAAAAATGCCAAAACTGACATTAAAGTAAAATTGCTAGGATCAGCTACATTATATTCAGTTCCAATCCCGGTCAGACCTCTGGGGAAAATATTTTTTCAAATGCATTTTCCTGTCAAAAACAGTTTTAACCATATCCTTACAAGATGACAAATCGATTTGACGCCCTCCCTCCCTCAAACCATCTGAGTGCCCCACAGCTACTCTCAGTTCTGTATCTACAGAAGAGCACAATACTGGGTGTTTATGTGCAAAAAGCTCATATTAAGGTATTCTTACATCCTGAGTCTCTAGAGAGGAAGAGGGCTGCGTAGGGAGGAGAAAAGAAAAATAAATAAATTTCCATCCACTTGCTGTTAGATCATTATACTCTAAAGATCCTTAAGCAAAAGCCAAGGGAACCAAAAGGGCGAGTATAAAAACTAGCAAAGCAAACATCCACATCCAAAGCCAAGCAGTTATAAAAAAAAGGTATAGAAGCTTTGAGAGGCAGGAGAGCCACTAAAATGCATACCAAGGTGATAAAATAACAACAACAAATAGGTAATTAGGTCATCAATTGAAGCCCATTTAGAGTCATTATACCTTAGAGCTGGTATAACGGAAATTCACCCCACACATTTGGGAATTAATGGGATATGGATACGGTGCATAGGAAAACTGTTCTGCAAAAGGATGGAGGATGCATACAGTTGTTTTTTTGTTTTTTCATATGCCGGTAGTATTTTATTATTTTCTTTTTTATGAAGTTTGAAAATAAGATGAGGGATATTCATGTGGGTTTTATCACATGCCAAGGTATTATGAGGATCGAGGCTAACAGATGCTGTTTCTACAAATTATAACAGGGTAACTAAAGTAGATGGTGAGTAAAGTATAGCTGGAGGATGAGTGAGTGAGTGAGTTGCAGTCGGGGAGGGCGGGGAAGTGTGGAGTGAATTTCAACTGAGAACATGCTACAAGGGGATGGATGGAGGGAAGGGGAAAGGAGATCTTAAAAACATAGAATAAGAAAACACAAAACAAATAGCATGACAAATCAATCCAGGCCAGCACTGGCCCCGCAGTTCATCCCTTCTCATCAGGTCACATGACAAGGCCTCTATTAGGGCCCATTTGAGTCACCCATCATCACGCCAACCACCCCTTTCTCTCAGCCTCTTAACGACACGATATTAGGAGGTGAGTAACTATTGGCTGGTGTAGATGATGATGGATGCTTGGCAGAGGAGTGATGACATCACTCCCTTCAGAGCAGGTATAAATAAATAAACCGCTTTTCCTGTTGGAAGATGACATCTTATGTTAGTAAAAGGTCAGTCACCCTGTTTTAAAGGACCCCTGCTTTAAGTATTCGAATGAGGAAAAATCAATGCCCACATTAGGGCTACTTGACATTGATAATCTTTTCTTTTATCCTTTACTCCCCCCCCCTTTCTTACATGTCTAAAAAGAGAAATACGGCCTCTCTGAGCCCTGGTGAGGGGCTGCGTGTGCACAGTCCCGGCCATGCAGAGCATGCTGGACCACCAGAGCAAGCGCCACATGGGACACGTACAGTGGGCAGTGGCTGCCCGTCTCCCACGGGAAACAGCAGCGGAGTAGTGCATCGTTGTTCAAAACACCAGCCTCATCTCTCAGTAGGCTCTTCATCACACATGTTGCTTTCATCCCCAACTAACTCGACTTTCCCACACACCCTCAGAAAGTGCACTTCTGCATAAAACCTGTTTGAACGAGGAAAGCTTGAAGCTAGCCTAGCTGCTGTAAAAGCTGAAGGAAGAGGGCTTAAGTGCGCTATGCCGACCGCGCATGCACCTATAAATCTTGGTACAGCATTGTGAAAGCAAGGGATGGTGGTATGGTAGTAAACGGTTTTTCCTCTACGGGAGCCTAAAAAAGCATAAAGAGCAGCTGCAGACGATAGCAGATAAAAGAAAAATGAGGAATATTCTATATGAGGGATTTAAACAGGTTATTCAGAGGTGCACGTCCAGTGGAGTCGTCTCCCTATGTTGACAGTTGTTAAAATGCAAAATACTGTACTGTACTTGCATAATACACTATAGATTTACTAAATATAAACACATACATACAAACACACATACAATACAAGCAGTCAAAAATGATGCCGACAACCCGGACACCGGGAAGGAATACCCACCGAGGAAGCAGGAGGCCACACAAACTGGTACGTGTCATTAAATCAATTAAATTACCATGGTGACGTTTATTGTGTGCCCTACAAAGCCATATAATCATACTTAATATGGGGCTGTTGAATCTCAGTGAATAATCGCACTGATGGCCTCAAGAATAGGAACTAGAATCTGAATAATGTTCATACCATATAAAACACATTGCAGCGGCTGAATATCGGAGGGCTCTGGCTTCCGCTGTTTCTTCGCATGAGACCCTATTACCGCAGTTATAGTAATCAGAGTGAAGATGTGAGAATCTCCATATTTGAGCTCTAGGGCCTAATGTGAGAGATGATGCATATATATATATATATATATATATATATGCATCATAGCTCAGTGGGGCTGAAAACATGTAAATACGATCATGTTTGATGTGGATCAAGTGGGCAGAAGGAAAAAATCCTCTTTGGGCATAAAGTAAAAACGGCAAATTATATTAACAGTTTAGTGTGGATCCAACTCCCTCCTCAGGGAGCCCCCACCCCCCCACATGCATTCATCCGCTGAATGTACTTAAAGAATGAACATCCATATAGGACAGGCACAACAGTTACATACAGAAGTAAGGCCAATGGCAGACGCTCTCAGAAGGACATTGATTTGCTGTACAGGCACCTGAGACTGTGATCTTTTATACTGTACCTTCCTTTGGCCCTGCTGTCGCTATTCAAAAGGGCCAACCACTGACCTTTTGTCAGGTCTTACAAAGGGCCAGCGTGCTGCAGGCAGGCTGCCAGAGCCACATCACAGACTCACAGTGTCCATGGCCTTAACAGGTGGGACCCCTGCACCCCCACC